>KZ613497.1:168120-445166 GCA_002865625.1 Hyaloscypha hepaticicola | reverse complement strand
CCCCCAAAGAACTTACATAAACTGATTTTGAGCCTAGGACCATGGATCCTTCATTGCGACGGGCTTCCCTGCAGCACACGGCTGCGCAATCTTCGACCCCGTCGCAGGGGCGCCGTGCGACGGTCCCCGATTTGACAACTGCGCTCCCTACCAGCGCGCTCTTTCCAACCCATCACCTTCCTTTCCGCTTTGGGGCGGAATTTGAGGTGATCATTCGACCACGCGCTAACTTGCTGCAGGATGGCCTAGTACTTCCCGATTTCGATGCCAGCACTCGTCAGCAGCGTGACTATAACCTCGCCCTCCGTCGAACAATTGCCGACGTTCTCACGACATCCGGTCTTCCTTGCGATATCTACGATCCGAACGATGGAGGGCGACCGGATACTTCGAGGTGGAATGCGGTATTGGATGGATCGCTTTCCAAGAAGCATGCCGTCGATGGGTTCTACCCCATCGAGATTGTTTCGCCGATCATCATCGCCGATTCCAGGTGGGTTCAGATAATTGACAAGTTTTGGTCTGTACTCACCTCTAGCTTCGAAATCCGCCGCGAATTTTCCTGTGGCTTCCATGTTCACATCTCGTCGGCCACTGAGACTTGGTCCCTCGCTCAGCTTCGACAAATGGCCAAGGCAGTTCTGTTCTGGGAGCCCAGGACTGCACGATGTGCACCCCCTTCTCGACAAGACCAGGTCCTCGGTATGTGTAAGTCAAACGTCGACAACGCGGTCCCAGCTGGCGTCTACCTGCGAAGCAAGGGATTCCAAGCCGTTTGCGACCACATCGAGAACCTTGGCCGGGACGAAATCGTCAACTTCGTCTGCCCGGACAAATACAAGGCCTGGAACTTCAGGAACTGTGCGGAGGGTGGCTTCGGGAGTATCGAATTCCGGAGACCTCCAGGAGTGGTTGATGCGAAGAGAGCAAAACACTGGATTGCTTTTACCATGGCCTTTGTTGAAATGGCGATACAGTTCAATCCAGCCCAGGCCTTCCATCAACCTTCACTCCTCAACAGGGATTTGGAGCCTTCTGGGTCGGATTCTTTCGATTCGGACTGCTTCAAAACGTACCTCTTAGCCTGCGCGAAGCAGCTAGGAATCTTTGCGCAACTGGACCCAAGGCTTTACCAAGTCGACAATACTCGGTCCTTGCACATTACGACCCCTGGGCAATGAGGCTCTTGAATGGCTACAGCAGCATGATCAGCACTATCATTTTAGTGTAAATCGGTGAGTCCCCCTTTCTTTGGCTTCTCTTCCTTCCCTCCCATCATCCTTGCCATCTATCCCCACATAGGAGAAAACACAAAACCCAAAAAAAAACTTGAAAGTTCGGCAGAGTTCCGTCTTTGATTGTCAGAGCTTTAGGGGGCTCCGTCTAGCAATGAAGTCAGTGCTCGAAAACTATGGAGGCAAAAAATGGCTTTTCGGGTATCCAGGCCCATCTTTCCATGTTCCGACATTTCCGTGCCATTTAATGTACACAAGAGTCTGGCCTTCCCGTTGGCGTATGCGTGAGTAGTTGAGCATGGCTCATACGAAACCAACAGACTCATTTTGTATGATAGTTACCCAGTAGTGTAGAACCCAAGGCAAAGTGTTACTTTCCTCCGTTTACCATTTGGAGCTGCGTTCCTGTTGTGTTGTCTCAAGACCAACATCTGCATCATAAGTTGTTGATGGTGCGTGATCCGAGAATGAGAACAATAGCGAGTAGTGTTTAATGGTTGAGCAAAAATATCTTAGACTGCTTGGGCTGGGTGGGTGCGCACTGCTTGTGTTTTTGCTAGGGGTGTGCGAGTGTGTTCTGAAGATGAAGCGCTGAAGAGGTATGAGACGGAAGCGTATGAGGTTGTGAAGTGTGGGGTTAAGGTAGATGGGAGGACTGTGCACGGATGCACGTGTAGATTTGTGGGCGTGGAGATGTGAAATGATTAGGGAAGGGAGAATTTGTTACATGGGGACACCTACTGCTTTGTCGATACCAGCATTTCTACCTACCGAAATTCGGAGACCTCTCTGGTCGGGTTTGGTCTGTTCGCTGCGAGACGTTCGACAAAACTGGAAATGTCCCACGGCGAGTGGTACTTTCGAGGGCCTTCAAAAGGGGACATGGCGACACTTCGACTTCACGCCCGAGGAATACTTGCCTCGACTACGATTCGGATTATGATTCCCGTTTGCATCAAGCACCGAGAAACAACGGTCGAGAGACAGCTGGGATACGCACCTACGTGAGGAAACCGCTCTCGTGAGGTTGAGGTTGGGTGGTAGAAGGTGTGGGAGTGCACGTTTGGGTTTGTGGGGGAGGGAGAAGGCTTCGGGAATGTGTTGGGTAAGATGGGGTGTACGGGCTGCTTTACTACAGTAGCAACGCTCTCATAGTTATAAGAGATTCTCCCATCTTTATACGAGATTTTATGATAAATATGAGAGATTCTCTTAATAGTAAGTTAAAACTAAGAGATATTTAACTATCACGCGTTAAAATATGTCAAACCTGCTTGTATACAGGTCTGTCCGTACCCTAATTAAACTTTGCTTTAGCGAATCTATTTATTAGGTTAAGAGTTATGAAAATTTAAAAGGGGACTCACTAGAGGAAATTATTAACTTGCTTCTGACAAGCATTACAGGTCTGGTCGTTAACTCTCTTTTAGACTTTCCTACCATTAATAAACTTTTTATTCTTCTTAGATCCTTTTTATTACACTCCTTTAAGAAATCCCTCAGGGTCCTTCCGCTTACCCATCTTTATCAAATAAGACTGATAGCTAGGAAAGACGGGGGGTATAAGCAGATAATAAGAATGAACGTACGAAGTATTCTCATAAAGATGAAAAAAAGTGTACAGTGTACAAAGCAAATTCGAAGGGAATTGCTTAAGATGTGCCTAGTAGAAGTAGTTAAGAAAGAGTAAAGGTTTTTGAGAGAGTAAAGGCAAATCCTCCTTGGAAAGAGCCAGGGCCAGTGTGTCAAAAAAATAATCAATATAATCAATTTAATCATGATTAAGTTGATTTGATTTATGATTTGATTATGATTATAAAAAATATCATGATTATGTTGATTAGATCACGTGTAGGTCACGTGACCTAGAAATTTCTCGGAATTTAATTAATAATAATTAAAGAACTTATTAACCCATTTATAAACTATATTAAGTAAAGTTAATATATATAAAATTAAAATTATATATTAATTTTCTTTTATAAAAAACTGATTTTCCTCTTTTAAAATCGAATTCTCTTTCTTTTTCTCTTTCTTTTTTACTTCTTTTAACTCTTCCTTAAATACTCCTTAATTCTTTAAATAAGATATTTTCTTAAAAGTACTCTTATTAAGTCTATTATATTATTTAATAATAATTAAAGCCCCTTATAAGAAGAATCTTTTATTAAGAGTTAAAGAAATAAGAATTCTTAAATATTTTCGAGTTATTAAAGAAAATATTAAGAATCTTAAAGTATTAAACTTTTAATATTTTAAAGGCTTAATTTATATATATATATATTAACTTTTTTTATTAAAAAATATAAGAGAAATATAAAAGGATTATAAAAATAAAAATAATTTAAAATTTACTTTTTTATTTACTCTTTTCTCTTTTAAATCAGTTATTAATTCGTTTTCCTTAATTCCTCTTTATTACTTATATAAATATTATTATTATTATCGAAATCGATTATATTAATATTCGAGAACTCGCTTATAATTCAAGTAATATTAAAATTATATTTATATTTAAAACAAATAAATAAATAAATAATAAAAATAATTATTTATATATTATAATTAATTTTTAAATAATTATATATATTCAAAGGTATATTAATAAATAAATCGATTTTAAATAATTTATTTTATTTAATTTAAGGATTTAAAATAAAAATTAAATAAAAAGTTTTATTTTTAAATAATATTTTCGAAGTTTAATTATTACTTTATATTACGGTCTTATAAAGGGAATTCACGAGTGGAGCACTTGTAGGGGAATATCGTTTATTGAGAAAACTAAACTAAGGAGGAAAGGAGAAGCTCGAGGATCGAGCCTCCTTAAATATCTAGGTTTCACTTATGGCCCTTCCCAATTAGGCTTAGTGCCGTAAATTTCCCTTAAGCCCAAATTTATCCCAAGCCCAAATTTACTCGTCACGTACACAATCCGTCACGTGATACTAAGAACTTTAGGGACATGTGAGTAGTGTAATGCTATACAAGCCTAGGCCGTCACATTACTCTCCCCCTTGAAAAAGCTTATTCTCAAGCGGATAGATAATATAGAATTATTATCCAGATTACTATAATCCTTAATACTATCCTTTCAAGTTTATATCCATTTAGTTAATCTCTTCGGGAATCCTGGTTATTATTAATTATTTAGATAATAAACCTTTAATTTATAGGGAGAATATTTTAGATTAGAAGCGGAATATTAATTAAGATCTTTATTATATCCGATCTAATTAATTCTATACTAGAATTTCTTTTATACTATTTTTAATACTAGAATCTTTTATATCTTATATTCTTTATTAGATATTATCTCAATCGATAATAGTAATTTATTCTTTTAATCGGATAACGGATTATTAATAGTCTTTTATAAATAGTTAGGAAAGAAGATATTATAGATTTTAATATTTTTAGATAATTCGATTTTATAGGAATTATTAATCTTATATATAATAGAATATAGTCCGGTTATTTAATAATCTAGTTTATAATTAGAATATTAAATCTTTTAATTCTTAATTGAAATATATATTATATTTCTCTTTTCGAAATCTATAGAATAATATTTTATATTAGTATATTTCTCTATTCTTGATTATATTTATTCTATATTCTTCTTATTCTTTTTTATAATATCTTTTATATATTTAGTAATCTATTAAGTTTTCTTAATATTAAACTTATTTTGAGATTTTATTTCCGGAATAGATTAATTAAAAGAGATTCGCGGAAATTAATTATTAAGGAATTTATAAGATAATATATTAATAGAATTATAAAGAAGTATAAATTAAATATAATTAATTATAAATAGATATTTATTCTAATTGTTTTAATAGTATATAATATATAAATATAATTACTAATTAATATATTAATTTATAATTTTTGTTTAACTATCTATTTAGAGATAATATATTATAAATAACTTTAATTTAATATTTAGTATTCTATTAAATTCTATTTAAAATACTAATATAAATTGAGAATTATAATTAGAAATAGACTATTTATTTAATCGATTAATTATAATAAATATTAAATTATAATCTGTCTTTAAAATAAATATTAATTTAAAATCTATTATAATATATTATTAAGAGTATTCCGGAATTGATAGAGATTAGAAAAGACTAGGAATCTTATTTCTCGGAATATTAACTTATTTATAGAATTAGTAATTACAAATATACTAGATAATATTATATTATATATTCTTCTAGTAATATTTTAGATATAATAGTTTATATATTTTATTTTTTCCAGAATAGATAATGAATATCTGATTATAAATTTCACGGATTAACTTTATTCAAATCTAATTAATTAATATTATTAATTATCTATTATATAATAATAAACTATTCTTTAAAATAAAATTATTATCTTTTCTCTTAATCTATTTATAAAGAGTTTATAATAAAGAAACTATTTGGTTTTTATATAAGATCCTTTTAATTAATCTATTTATTTTATTAAATAAATCTTTTTCTTAAATAGAGAATAGAATATTAATTTTAATATTAAGATTCTGGAATATCTTTAGATTAATTTAATCTTAAAAGAAAAAAGACCTTATTTAGTATTTCTTTTTAATATTATTTTATTATACTATTTTATTATTTTAATATATAAGAATATTAATTTTTATATTCTATTTACTCGATTTATATTAGATAATAAAATAATATTCTATTAAAACTTTAATCTATTTAGTTTATTTATTTATAAATTTCTTAATTATTATAAAATACTCGAGTATATAATAGTCTATATAGATTTATATATAATATACTATTTCTTGAAATTCTAGTCTCTATTAGTCCAGGGACTATATAATAATAAGTATTTTCTTATTATATATTTTATAATTATATTTTATAAATAATATAGTCTTTGAGAAATATACTATAGAATATTACTTATCTTTATATTATTAAAAGAGAATACTAGTAATAATATTATCTAAGAAATTAGTCTCGATTATGGATTATCTTTCGGAATTATAATAATAGAATAAGTCTAATAATATAAGATAGGCCTTGAGTTTCTCGAAAGTTTTCTAATAAGTCTTATTAAATAAGAATAGTATATTTATTTAAGTGAGATTTATTAGAGATTTAGTAATAATTCTATAATTATAAATAAATCTTTTATAGAAATTATAGAAATCCAAAAAAGTCTATATATCTCGAATTATATTCAGAACTTTTTAGTTTTTTATAATAATAATCTTATTAGGATTAATCTTAATACTATTAATTAAAATAATAAATCTAAGATATTTTATATAAATAATATAAAATTTATATTTCTTGAGATTCATTTATAAACTAGTATTATAGAATTATTAAAAGATCTTTTTAATATAGATTTTATATTCCAGTTTATTATTTGAATAAATAAGAATATTATTAAAGTAAATTATATAAAAATTATTAAGATAATTAAAGAGAATATTATTTATATATTATTAATAAGTAATTAGTCTATTTATTAGTCTAAAAGATAAGATCTTATATTTATATAAACTATAATATATTCTGAATATTATAAACTCTTTTAAATTAGAGTCTATATGAATTTAATAAAAAGCTTATTGGATATCGAATTTAGTAAAGATTTTAATATAATTAATCCGGACTAGTATTTTATTAATTAAAGGAAGTGAATATTAGTCTTTTCGGATAATTTGATTAAATTTCCGGTAATTAATATAAAATTATAAACTTCTATTAGTCTTTTATATAAAGAATATAGGAATTATAAAAGGAACTTGATTAGGGATAATAAAACCCTTATTCAGATTCTCTAAAAGATATTTTTTTATAATTTCCAGTTTAGTAATTATTATCTTATATAAAGGATTATATTCTAAATTTCCTTTAATTTCCTTTTCTAATTATATCTTATAGTTATATATTTAATAGAGAGATAAGATATTGGATATAATTTTCAAGAAGATATTAATATATTTAATATAAAAGTCAGGGATAAAAGGTTTTTCGGTCTTGATTTCTGATAAGGATTCTTCTTATTACTTTAAGAGACTATTAATTTTATAAAGGCTTGTAATAAAGGCTTTATTATTAGATTATTAAAGGTTATAGTATATATTTATATTACTAATATTTATAATATTAATAATAAGATCGATTACTATTTCCTTTTCTATTTAGAGTCTCTTTTTATAAAGAATATCCTTTAAATATATAATATTAATTAATAAATTCTTTATATATCTATACTATTCTTGGATATTCCATTTATATAAATAGAGAATTCTTGGTTTCTATTAAGAAGAGATAACGGAAATTGGTTCAGACTCTTTATCCAGATTTGATTCTGAATTGAGATCCAATCCGGATATAATAGAACTTTTATATAAAGAGAAATTATTAATAATATTATCTTCTATATTATAATTTTCTATATAAACTTATCTATTCACTTTTTATTATTAGTCCTCTTAATCGAAAGTTCGGTCTTGGTCTTTAATATCCTATTAGTATTTAAGACTAGAAAAGTATTTCGGAATCGGGAATATAGTTTCTCGAGGAATAATAATCTCCTGAATAAGGAGATAAAAGGGTAATAGGTCCGGGGACTATATAAGCCTTTATTCTTATATATTAAAAAGAAGATTAAAGTAATCTAGTTATTTATAGTTAAAGATTAGATTATAAGAATTAAGATCAAGAACTAATAAGGGAATATTATATTATTATTAACTATTAATAATAAAATATAATTATAAGATATAAATAATATTCTTTTCTAATTTACTATTATATTCTTTAATCCCAAGAGATCTAGATAAATACTGGAATTTGAATTTAAAGAAAGTAATAATATCTATAATAAGAAGAGTATTAATAAAGGTAAAATTATTTATTCCGGAATTAATAAGAAAAGAGATATTAATTAAGTATTTATTAAAAGATAAATTATAAAATATAATAAAGTATTTCCTATCTATTAACTAATTTAGATTAATTTTTATAAGATTAATCCCAATTTTGTCTAAAAGGGAATCTTTTTCTAGATATTTTCGTTTTCTAATATATTCTTAATATTAGTAATTTCCTCTATTTCTTCTATTTCCTTAATATTAGTTATATACTTTAGTAATAGATAATCACGGGTAATATAGTCTGGTTGAGAGTAGTTATAATAGACTAAGGGAGTAGGAGTACTTTCCTTCTTAATAGTAGGGTCTCTGATACCTGGGGTTATTCTGGCCGGTGTGAAGGATTATTGGACTATAGTAAAGAACTGAGGAGTGGTAATTATAGAGGATAAGACTATACCGAAAGTCTTGGAAATAATAGAGATCGGGATAATAGTTATAATTCGAATCTTAATATATTCGCGGATATTCTTATAATTCTATAAGATCTTTATTTTAGAATTAATAGATAAGATAATAAGATATAGATTCTATAGGATCTTAATATTATAATACTGGTCTGTAAACTATTCTTAAAGGAAGAATATTAATTTATTATATATCTCGTTTAAATAGTTATTAATATTAATCTGAATTTTATTAGTTAAATAGATAAATTTAGTCTTAAACTCGTGAAAACTTTAAGTCTCGTTTATATATATTTTCTTATATTTCCATTTAATTTTATATATATAATAAGGATTAATAAAGTATTTTCCGAGATAGTCAATTATTTTAGTAATTATCTTGAAGAGATTAGTAATATTGGACTAGTATCGAGTATATAAATAATATTAAATATCTCTATTAGTAATATTAAAGATATAATATATATAAATATCCTTATCTGTAAAGTAATTAGTATTAATCTTGAATTTACTAATAATCTGGATATACTAGTAATTATAGATCGGACTAATACTATTATTGAACTTTATTGGATTAGGGACCTTAATGGAACGGGCCTGATAATACTTATAGTCTTTCTATTCGACTAAGGGACGGATTCGGACAGGACTAGATACTTGTTCTGGAACTCGACTGATAGAGTATTCTCTAGAGCTATTATTCTTATTTATAATATAATTTAGATTATTAATTATACTATTTAGGGTTTTATAATTGGTTTAATATTATTTCTTATTCTCGATTTATATAATAATCTGGACTTATTATAAAGTGATTATATAAGAATAGATATTTTCCAGAATAATAGAATTATTTATATAAAATAGACTAGTAATAGGACTATCTTCCCGGGATATCGAGTCGATTATAGAGATACGAGTAGGGATTTGAGAATAAAGAATACGGTCTTCAGGAGAGATATTAGTAGAGAATATTTTAAGAGTATTTATAATAAGTTTAATTAATAGAAGATTATTCTTTAAAAGTAAATAATCGTTTTTTCAGAGGGATATTCGAGAGTCTTTCCAGATAGAAAGAGAGAATTTAGTTTAATATTATAATCCTATAAAGGGAATTTACAAGTAGAGTACTTATAGGAGAATACTGTTTATTGAGAAAACTAAACTAAAGAGAAAAGAAGGAGTTCAAGGATCGAGCCTCCTTAAATATCTAGGTTTCGCTTGTAGCCCTTTCCAATTAGGCTTAGTGCTGTAAATTTCCCTTAAGCCCAAATTTATCCCAACCCTAAATTTACTCGTCACGTGCACAATCCGTCACGTGACACTAAGAACTTTAGGGACATGTGACTAGCGCAATGTCATACAAGTCTAGGCCGTTATAATATTTACTTTTTATTATAAATAATACTTGAGATTTAATATCTAATAAACTATTAAACTTTTTACTAAACTCTTTTAGAATAAAGATTTTAATATTATTAGATTATACTAGATGTGAGATGAATAGTGATAGGCAATAAGTCAACGGAATCAGTGAGTTGTGAGACCAGTGGATTCAGTACAGAACTAATCTCTGAACCCCCTAAGAGATTCAGGTGAATATCCGCTATATACATATAAGTGATCACGCGTCTACTCCGCACTTATTCAACAAGATGTATATTGATTTACAATCAACTGGAGGAGCGGAAGTGCGCAAGCACCTGCAAGCACCTTGCTGACAATATATAACCCAAGTCATGTGCAGACCTGTCGCGTGACTTTCCACGTGACAGCTAGCACACATCACACTAGAATATAGGCTTATCTTTTTTTAATATAATTAATATATTATATAATAGTCTTTTTATAAAATTCTATATTAAAAATAAAATAATAAATATTAATATTCTTATAATTATAAAACCGGAATTTAAATAAATATATTTTATTATAATTATTTATAATAAAAATCTCAAGATTATAAATTTAATAGACTTTAAATCTATTATTATAAAAGATTATAAATTCTTAATTATATTTAATTAAAAATATAAATCCCTTATTCTGAATCTATTTATTATTAAGGAAATTATAATCTATTCCCGTATTTCCTAATCTAATAAATACTTTAAAGATATCTATCTCAAATTAATTTAATTAAATATAGATTATTATATAAGTAAATATACTTTTTTTATTAAAATTATAATTATTAATATTTAAGATTTAGTCTTTCCTTTTCCCGAATCCTTTACGGGATTTAAATACGATTACTCTTCTTGAATAATCTAATTCACTTATTACTAAAAGTTCCTGGAATTCTTTTAAACCTTTACTTTTTTAGGATTCTACTTTATCTATTTATTATACTTTGAATATCTCTTATTATTTATATAATATCCTTTCTAATTACAGATATAATAGACTATATTAATAGAGAAATTAGATTTGGAAAGGGATCTAAAAGGTCTAGAATTATTACTAAATATATTATTATAATATAATCTGGACTTTTCCTTTTTCTTTTAATATTTCTAGAAATTTGAACTTCCAGTTCCAGAATCTTTCGAGACAGAACTACTCTTACTCGAATTCCCTATCTTTTCCTTTTTTATCCGTGAATAAATAAGATTTTCAGTCTATTAGGCCTATTTAATCCAATATCTTATAGACTTTATTTCCTTTCTATAAAATATAAAAGCAAGTTACTTTTTAATCTTTCTATCTATTAAGGTAATATTAAGAGTCCTTACTCGGTCCTTTTCAGAATACAATTCTTAATCTATTTTAAGAGAAGTTATCCGAATATATAACTCGGAGACCGATTCTCTATTTAACTATTAGAGTTCTTAAAGACCCTGAAATACTTTTTATTAATATATTTGAAATATAGTAATTATATTAATCAAAAAGGCCTTGAAACTTTCCCAATAAATTCTATAAAGAGGAGGACTTTACCTTTATATAATCTCTTAGATATTATAAGTATTATCCTGTAATATATTTATTATAGTATTTACTTAAATTAAATATCTATTATAGGTTTATAACTAGATCCTGAAAACCTATTCTTATAAGAAAGTAAAGATTCTCCATTTATTCAGATTCTTTCTATAATATATATTAAAAGTCCGGATCTTATAGGATTTCTCCTTATTAAATTCTATTTTGAGTTTATTATATTACGATTCTAGAATAATAGTATTATCAAAATCATTAATATCTATTAGACCAGGTATAAAAGAGCTTTCCTGTTCTAGTCCAGTATTCTCCGAATCCAAGAGTCAAGAGAAGATAGGAATCAGGTCAGTAAATAAATTATTAATAGAGATAACTAATCTCAAGTCTTCTTATAGGATATTCTTCTTTTACTAAAGATCTAAAATATAATAGTTAATTATATTAACTTCTTATCTTTTTTCTCGTAAACAATTAATATTAGTAATCAGGAATATCTTAATATCTCTTATTATTATAATTTGAGTATTAAGAATAAGTTTATTATTATTATTAATAGGATTATTATTATTATTATTATAATTATTAATAGGGACTTGAGATTCCCTATTATTAAGAATAGAATTTAATAATCTTTTACTATTCCCATTAATAATTTAGTTAATTCCACCGGTTTAATCAAATACCGAAATAGTACTTTTAGAATAGTAGTTTAATATTACTATTTATTAAACTATCTTTTATTAAAGAATAGAGAGATTAGTTTATAAAATAGATAATAATAAATAATAAATTAATAGAATTAATAAGTTATAAGACTAATAGATTCAATATAGAATTAATCTCTGAATCCTTTAAGAGATTCAAGTGAATATCCGCTATATATATATAAGTAATCACGTGTCTATCCTGTACTTATTTAGTAAAATATATATTAATTTATAATTAATTAAAGGAATAGAAGTGTATAAGTATCTGTAAATACTTTATTAATAATATATAATCCAAGTCATATACAGACCTGTCGCGTGACTTTTCATATAATAACTAGTATATATTATATTTAAATATTTTATATATTCTTAATCTTAATATAAATCTCCTTTTAATAAAGAAAGTTTATTTAAATTTTATTATTAAAGAAACTTTTAATAATTAATATATATAATTTTATTATAAAAAAGACTTTATTTTAAAAGTAATAATTCATGGAAATATTTATATTTCTTAAACCTGGTTTATGAAATATAATAATTTAATAAATTAAAGTCTTTCTTAAATCTAATTTAAGAAAAAACTTAATTTAAATAATTTAAAGTTTCTTTATTTATTATTAATAAATAAGAATAAGATTATAATTTAAATATAAACGAAGATAATAATAATATAAACTTATTTAAAATCGATTTTATAATAAATAATAAATTTTAAATTAAATAAAGTCTTATTTAAATCTTAAAAAGATATTAAAAGTATTATTAATACCTTGATTATATTAATATTAAAAAACTTTATAATCTTTATAAAATTATAAAATTTAAATAAAGGATTATTATTTTAAATAAAATATTATTATATAAAGTTTATAAGATTTTTAAAATAAGGAATCGAAAAAGTAAAACCTTTAATTTATAAAAAGCGAATATATTAATATTTATATATATTAATACTTATAATATTTTATTAAAATCCTTTTATAAGAATATTTATTTTAATTAAATTATTAATAATTTAATAAAACGAGTTTAATTTATTCTTATTAAATTAAGAAAAGAATTAATTTTAAAGCTTAAAGTATAAAAAATATAAATTAAAAAAGATATAAAATATAATATTATTTTTATTTAAATTAATAATATTATAAAGTTAAAGTTATTATTTATTTATTAAATAAATAAAAAAGGGATTTATTATAAACTTATTATAATTTATTAATATAATTAAAATAATTTAATAAAAAAGAATATTTAAATTATTAAAATTAATATTCGAATATTCTTTTTTAATATTAATCTTTTAATTGAATTTTAAAATAAAGTAATAAAAGTAAATACTTATTTTAAAAATAAATCAATATATGAATTAAAGAGAAATAATATATATTATATTTTAATTAATGCTTATATAAATAAATCTCTTAAAATAAATTATATTATATTATTCAAGTATAAGTATTATATTTAAATAAATTATAAATCCTTATTAAAGTATAATTAAATTAATAAGTTTATATATTTTAAATAAGTTAATATCTTTATAAAATAATTAAAAGAAATAATAAAATAATATAAAGTATATATATTAAATTTAAAATATATAATTTAAAATAATATTATTAATTTTAATAAATATATATTTAAAGGAATTATTAATTTAAAATTCCAAAAAGTATATTTATAAGAGATATCGAATATTCTTTTAAATTAAAATCTTATTAAAAGATTAAAAGAAATATTTATTAAAGTGAATTTTTCTTCTCGATTTTTATTAAATAACTTTAAGATTATTATCCTTTTAATAAATTTAATAGAAGAAATTCCTGATAAATAAATTTAATTAAGATTATTAAATCTTGAATTAAATAATATAAGAAATTTAAAGATTATAAAAAGTTTTCTTAAACCCGGTTTAAAAAGAACTCGGTTTATTAAAAAGATTAAATAAATTATTTATAATATTAAAGTAATTATTAACTTTAAATAAAAGAAAGATATTAATTTAATATTTAATTAAGTAAAAAATATTAAAATAAAATAAAAGGAGAAAATATTAATCTTAATTATATAAGGTAAATAAATAATTATATTTAATGAATTTATTTATTAAAATTTATTATATTTATAAACTAATATTAATATATTAAAATAAAGATATACTTTTTATAAAAGGAAAATATTAATAAATAAAAAAGAGAGAATATTAAATATAATAAAAGTTATAATTATACTTTTTAATTTAATTGAAAATGAGAATATTAAATTAATATTACTTATAATAAAGTATAATTTAAAAATTTCAATTTTAAAATTTATAAAAAGGCAATTAATAATAAAAGGAAATAATTTAAAAAGAGATTAATTCTTTAATTATAAATAAAATTTAAAAGAAAGAATTTTATTTAAAATATATTAATTTAATATTAAAATACTTTAAAATAAAATTAATTATTTAAAATTATTTATAAGTATATAATAAAGATTATATTAATATATTTATATTTATAATATAAATAAATATATTATAAATCTTCTTTATTCTTATAATTATAAAAAACTTTAAATATAATTATTTTAATATTAAAAATATATTTATTAAATTTATATTTAAAGAATATATCTTTTTATTAAAATCAAAAGGCATTTTTATTTAAAATGAATATATATTTTATATTCTTTAAAGTCTTTATAATCTTAAATAATTTATTTATAATTAAAATTTACTTTATTAAGATTATTTTCTCGAGATTAATTTTAAATAAAGTTTAATTAATCCTTGTCTTTTTATTATTCTTGGAATAAAGATTATAATACTTGTTTATATTAATAATATCTTATTTATTATATTTTTAATTAAAGAGATTATATAATTTAAATTAAAATTGTTTTAAAGATTTAAAATCAAGAATTTAAAAGGAATTTTTAAAGTTCTTAAAATTAAAATTATTTGAGATAAAAAGAATAAGATTATTTATTTTAATTAAGAATAATATTTGGATTTTATTCTTAATTATTTTAAAATAATAAATAATAAATATAAAATAAAAAAAGTTTTATTATTCGATTATTCTTAATTTAAGTTTATTAATTCAAATAATATATAAGTTAATAAAATATTATATTAATAAATATTGGAACAACTGCATAGTAATTGCGCTGGTCACGTGACAGCGCGGATAACCCCGTGTAGCTAGACCCGATTAGGTATAGTTAGATCACGGGGAAAGGTTATATCAATATCACGGTGTTAATACTCCTTTCCTCTTCTAAAAATCAACTATTACTATATATAACTAGTATTCCACGGACTATATAACGATTGCTAAGCATTAAGTGGTGAATCGACACTGATTAGTTTATATATACAGATTAGAGAAACACTAGCTATATTAACAAAATACCAGGTAGTCTACAGCTAAGTTCTTGTTTCTATATCAAAGGGGGGAATTAGCTCGAAATTGTAACGAAGCACCAGGTAGTCTACACAGAAGACAACTGTTTCTTGCCAATTACCAAACGGTCAGCCATTTGACCATCCCCTACACTCTTATCTCTACGAAAACACCCTCCTTACAACGACCTCAACCTCTCCTCCGATTCGAACCCTTTAGACCCGAAACCATATACCAGACCCTCTCGAAACCACACTCTTTCGTCTTCTCTTCACGTCTTTTGTCATTTCCCATCGAATTTTTCGTCTTATAAATTTTTATTATATCTGAAATTCGATACCCCGATCGAGATAAAAGCCGATGTCAACGACTCCTCCTCCTCCCTTCTCTCCCATCAACAGTGGGAACGCCACTAAAAGAAGCCCTACAGCGGCCGGAACCACTGAGAGAAGCATTACAGCTGGGTCGGGACAACCAGTTGGAACCATACCCGTCGACACCCTACACTCACTTCCACTGTTTTCATTCAAACCTCCTGAAAAACGCTCATCAAGTAATCACTATTTTTATTCGAACCTCGAACCTCCTCCTCCTCCCTCCCTCCCTCCGAACCTAATACTCCCCGAATCTCTTCTCCCCGAAACACGAACCTCCTCCTCCCCCTCATCTTCGAATCTAGCACGAATACGGATACTGAGTGGTTAGGGTACTAGAAAACGAAATGTCTAGATACACTCCTTCCGGGATCGATTGAAAGGCCTCTTGCTTATTAGCAGGGTTTACTACCTGTAGCCTCTCGAGATATTATGTGATCCGGTATGGCACTTACGGCTGGAATGGCGGCAAAGGTGAAGAAATGGGAGAATGGGATTGACCCAATGGTGACGATGATGACAGAGGATGATATTAAGGAATACCTGGAAACGAAGCTGTGGGAGTATAACACGAATAATATAAAGGATTACACGCTTTGGGAAGCGTTCCAGGATAATTTCAGTCTCTTCAATACCATTGAGGCCTGGGAGAAGATACAAAAACGTGACTGTAGAAGGTTGCGAGCATACCTATATTACGGCGGTGTCTATGTAGAGGAGAATACACGGCATATTACTACAGCTCAGATGCTGTTAAAAGTAGTACAAGAGGAGACAAGATACCCGTGGGATGACAACGAAATTGTAGAAGACGGCCAGATTAGGGATGATCTTATAATTGGACCCATTACCTCTATTAATATCTTCCTGGAAGGCTATTAATAACATCTACCTATTCGCCCAGCGAATCAAGTACAAAACACTCCATAACCTCAAATACCCCCCGTTCAGATATACAATCTACCTCCGAACACTCCCCTAAATACTCCTCCGAATAGCCCCTTATTAACCCCATACTCTGGCCTGCCCCTGAACCTACACGCTGGCCCACCACCTACTAATACTCCGCCGACAACCTCCTATACCAGAATCGTCGGGGAAGTGACTAAAATGTACAATAAGGACATGAAATACAACGGTCATAATAGCAGTTTCAGGAACAAACGGACCATTTTCGAAGATATATACCAATATACTGATCTACTACTCAACCAGTATATGAGGGCGTTTCCCATTATATTAAAGGGTTTAGCACTCGATTATTACTATAATACCGGCCTGTCGAAGCTTTCGTACCTAGAAACCTGTAAGAAGCTATATACATTCTTCGAACCACCTGAATACTACTGTACCAACCTGAACAAATAGAACTCGATTACCCTGAATACTATAGCGGCCAGCCACCCCGACAAAACTATAGGAGAGGCCGTTCAGCTATTAGTTAACGAGCTGACCGAACTGTAACACGGCCTTGAGGAAGACCTACGTAAACCGGCCTTCTTTTTGAACAAAATCGTCACGGCCTGCCAGGGAATACCGGCCTGTCGATACGCCGTTTCAAGCTCTCCTACAGACCTTGATCAACTCCTAAACAACCTCCAGTCATCGATCACGGTATACGAAAAGGAGCAGGAACAGCCACAAAACGACGGCACCGCATACTTTACAGATCGACGATTTCATTCACGAAACCAATCTGATCGCCAACGTGGAGATTGACAGCACAGCTCCGGCCGGGACTATACCAGTCCGGTATGCCATTTTAAGCCAAACTATAACCGTTCGACCCCCCGGTCGTACTTTATTTGCAAGAAACCTGACTGTCGATCCTGGAAGCATACACCAGAGGAACAAGACACTGAAAAGGCTCGATTTAGGGCCCGGAATATCAGTCGTTTCAGCAACAAAACACGTAGCTCCCGGGATTTCGACAATCGCTTTACGGCTGTGTACTTACAGCACGTGGCCAACGCTAAGGGCGAAACTAATAGTGACACCAGTGAAGACGAATTAGGTAAAGAATTCGAAGTACTACTGGCGGACACAGACATCGAAAACCTAGACGTAGAACCTCCCGTAAAAGGAACCACCTGGTTCACAACAGTTGGGGGCCTCCTTACGGCACCAGCTACACTGACAGGAACTGCGAATACCCTCGTAGACAACCTCACTTCCCTCTCTCTCCTGCACCGGCTTACGGGCGAAACCCGAACCCTGATGCCCGGTAAAGTGTTAATTAAAGACACCTTCGCCTTTACGACAGAGGCCACATCTAGATACGATTCCAGTCATTTCTACGGAGTCGTAATCGATATAGGTATATCGAAATACTCGACTGCCGGTTTCGGTCAGTTCCAGGCATTATAACGAACGAACAGAGACATTATACTCGATGAAACCACAAAAGAACAAGTAACCGTACAGTTTAGTATCAGTTCGACCTCTTCAATAGGATCTGCCATAGTCAAAATACCAATTGGGCAGATCGAATTCCATATAATAGTTACAAAAACACCATTCCTGTTCAGTCTGGCTAATATGAATAAGCTCGGGGTCTATTTCAATAATCTCAAAAACGAGCTTATAATCTCCACTGGAACGGTACTAGTAGTACGACATTTCGGATATCCTTTCCTGCTCTAGGACACCTCACTATATCATTTCATTATCGAATCCTTCTCCCACGATCCCTGCTACCTCTCAGAGGTGGAACTACGACACCTCCACTATCGTTTTGGCCACCCGTTTATAGGAAAGCTACAAAATGTACTCGAACGGGCCGGTCATGATATCGATAGGGAGACACTCGAATACCTGACGAAATACTATAAGAAGTGCCAAAAACACGACCGATCTCCTGGCCATTTCAAGTTTAACCTAAGGGACAACGTCAATTTCAACTATTCCGTTATCGTCAATATATTCTATATTAACGGCAAGCCTGTATTCCACGTCATCAACGAAGGTACACGGTATCAAGCCGGACAATGGCTTCAAAATATCAGTGCCACACACACTTGGGACACACTATAACAGTGCTGGATCGACACCTATTTGGGCCCTCCCGACCAGCTCGTTACGGACACCGGAAAGCAGTTCACAAGTAAGGAATTCTCACAGTACGCCGGTATAATGGGAATCAAGGTCAAAATCGTCCCTGTTAAGGCCTACAACTCCGTCAGGATCGTAGAATATTACCATGGCCCTGTTCGACGTGTATACCTCGTTATTTCGACTGAGATACAGGGTATCAGCAAGGATATGGCACTGCAAATGGCTTTTAAAGCCGTTAACAATACCGTAGGGCCAGACGGTCTAGTTCCCACCCTTTTAGTCTACGGTACGTTACCACGAATAGTCGAATACAACGCCCCATCACCCTCTGTTACACAGCGTTCTGTGGCCTTGAAGAAGGCCATGTCTGAAATTCAAAAACTACGGGCTAAACGCCTGGTTACGGAGGCGTTGAGCGCTCGAAACGGACCAAGTACAACCGATATCCATGACCTAGTACTCAATTCAGACATTTTAGTCTGGCGCGAGGGCAATACAGGCCAACCTGGTAGTTGGGAAGGTCCGTATAAGCTCGTGGCCGTAAACAATAAGAACTGTATACTTGAGCTCCCCCGTGATAATACCACATTCCGCTCGATATCTGTAAAACCATTCTACGTGCCAGACACCGAACCTGTCGATACTGAGTACTATGAACCCGAACGTGACACTGAAACCGATGATACGATCATTATCAACACCTCCAGACCCACTAACACTCCGAAACGTGGTAGAGGACGACCACGTAAGGCCCCTGACATCAGTATATTCCTTCAAGACATTATATTCCTCCAAGACAAACTTCAGTACGAACAGTCGCATCAGACCGAAATTACAGGTCTCCTTCAGAAAGGCGTGTTTGAAATAACGCCTAGATATAGGATACTAACTGGAATACGTATTTTCAACTCCCGGTTCGTCGACGAGGTGAAACACAAGGGTACGGAACAGGAACTCATGAAATCGAGGCTTGTGGTTCAGGCATATAATGATAACTCGAAACACGCTATACTAACGCAATCACCGACTATTCAACGTATTAGCCAGCGGGTCATTTTGAGCGTTGCAGCCATGACATCGAAAACAACAGGCCTGTTCCTTCGAGACATTTCACAAGTATACGTGCAGTCGACAACTCTACTAAACCGTGACTTCTATATAAACCCACCCCGGGAACTGGCAGAACGACTGAACCTGACGGACGATTCGGTCCTGAAGGTCGTAAAACCTCTCTACGGCGTTCCAGAAGCTGGGAACCACTGGTTCAAGATATACCATTCCTATTATACGAATAAACTGGCTATAGAACAGTCGACTTACGACCCCTGCCTCCTGTACAGCAACCAGCCATTTGGTGTCGTTGGCCTTCAAACCGACGATACCCTGTTTGTCGGAGACGACGACTTCGCTATAAAGGAACAGCTAGATCTCGAAAAAGCCGGGTTCTTAGTCAAGGAACGGGAACAGCTGATAACTGACCACGACCTGAAGTTTAATAGTGGCATTATTCATGTCGACAATGCCGGAATCACGCTCACACAAGTACGGCAGTGCAAAAACCTCAAAACCGTTAGTGAGAACAATATCACGACGACCAGTATCAGAGGTGCTGTTCGCCAGGACCTCTCGATCAAAGACCAATACGTCGCCCAACGTGCCAGAGGAGTGTATATTGCGTCAGTATGCCAGCCGGAGGCCGTATATGACCTCTCAGTCACTGCCCAAGCTGTTGAACCAACGAAAAACGATATAACGAACCTAAATAAACGGATTCGATAGCAAATCGAGAACTCTGTCAGAGGATTACAGTTCGTTACCCTTGATAAAACGTCACTACGCCTCCTCGCCTTTACAGACGCATCATTTGCAAACAACAGAGACTTATCCTCCCAAATCGGGTATGTTCTAGTACTCGCAGACGCTTCTGGACGAGCAAATATCCTCCATTGGTCTTCGACCAAGTGTAAACGGGTCACCAGGAGCGTGCTAGCCTCTGAACTCTACGGAATGGCCCATAGTTTCGACATGGGAGTATCTGTTAAGTCGACTATCGACCGGATCCTGGGAACCGATGTCAACCTGTTCCAGCTGCCACTAGTCATCTGTACAGACTCAAAATCACTGTACGAGTGCCTGGTTAAGCTAGGAACCACACAAGAAAAACGTCTAATAATCGACATAATGTGCCTTCGCCAGGCTTACGAACAACGTGAAATAGCGGAGGTCAAATGGATCAAAGGCGACACAAATCCGGCCGATACTATAACGAAATCCAAACCCTCGAATGCCCTCAAAAACCTAATCGAAACGAACACAATACGATTAGACGTGGAGGAGTGGGTGGAACGCGAATAGTGGTATACTGGGATACAGGAACGGGCGGAGGAGCGGACATACTGTGGGATACGGACGTATAGGATGGGCAGGATATGCAAGAAGGGTCACACTAGGCCTATTTAGGCAATTCACATCAGGTCGGAGGGAAACACTGTTTTTGGGCCACTTTTAGAGTGGTCCCAGTATTGGAACAGCTGCACAGTAGTTGCGCTGGTCACGTGACAGCGCGGATAACCCCGTGTAGCTAGACCCGATTAGGCATAGTTAGATCACGGGGAAAGGTTATATCAACACCACGGTGTTGATACTCCTTTCCTCTCCTAAAAATCAATCATCACTATACGCAACTAGCATTCCACGGACTACATGACGACTGCTAAGCGTTAAGTGGTGAACCGACAATAAATAATCAAATATTTAATATATATTATAATTTATATTTAATTAAATATTATATTTATTTTCAAGAAGTTAATTTAATATTTAAAAGACTTAATAAAATATTATATAAATATAATAAAGAATCTTATAAGATATTTGTGATTAATAATCATTTATTAATTAAAGTATATTATTCACGAAAATTTATTATTTATTATATATTTAAATATAAATTAAATAAAATAATAATTTAATAAAAGGAGTATTTTAAATAATAATATTATAATTTAATTAAATAAAGTATAAAGATTAATAATTATATTAAATATTAAGTTTAAGTATATATTTATATTAATAATAATAAAAATAAATTAATAAATTATATAAGTTATATTAATTTATCTTTAATTAAAGTTAATATAAGAGATAAAGAGATTATAAGTATTAATATTCGTGAAGATATTTAAAGTATAATTACTTTAATAAAGAACCTTTACTTTTATAAATAATTAATATTTATTATTATTATATTTAAAATCTTATAAAATATAAAAGGATTTTTATTTCTTATATTTTAATAAATGAGATAATTATAAACAATTTTATAAAGTCTTTATAAGTAATTACTTTTATTTACTTTATGAAATATTTTAAAATAAACTTATTAAAGTAAATACGTGATTAATAAGGCACGTGGAACTAGATTCTCTTCTTTTATTTTAAAAATAATAAAATAATAAACCAAGGGGAAAGGAGAAGTGTTCTCTCCGAGACTTAAAGAAGAGTATTAAGAGTTTTGGTTTACAGCTCTCTTGGTTTAGTGAGCTTGACTCAGGAAAGGAGTCACGTGACAGTAATGCACTTACAGTCATGTGTACTTGTATATTTAATGTGTATATACTTGATATTTATATATACTCGGTAAAATAAGAGTCTTTAACTTATACTTTAATTAATTAAAACAAATCTTACTTTAAGGTTTAATTTCTCATTATTTATATATTCCCCTTTTCGTTCCCCTTTTAATAATATTTAATATTTATATTATATATTTAATATAAAAAGAATTTATATAATAATACTTAAAAATACCTTTTAATTTATTTTAATTTAAATATTTAAAATAAGAGAGAAAGTGTTTTAAGAGTTAATATTTTCACTTAATTCGTTTTTATTTTATTATTCTTCTTTAAATAATTTAAATTAAATTCATTTATAAGAATTTTAAAATAAATAAGAGATACTTGATTATTAAATATTAATTTATATTAATACTTAAGAAATTATTTAAAATATAAAATTATTATAATTTTAAAAGAGATATTATTATTAATTAAAAAGTTTAATAATAATCTCTTAAAGTGATTAATAATAATACTTTTTTCTTTTAAACCCGTATTATTATTAAATAAATTAAGTAAAGTAAATTGATTTAATTAAAAAAGAAAAAGTCTTATTTTTATTTATTATTTATTAATTTTAATTAATATAATTAATAAAGAATATTTATTATTATTATTCTCGATTCTTAATAATTTAAGATTAATATATTTATATCGAGTAAGTATATGAGCCTTATAATTGTTTATAAATTCATTAATAAATTAATTTTTTTTATATTTTATTATTATATAAATTAATTTAAAATTTACTATTAATTAATATAATAATTTACTTATAGCTTTTAATTAAACACTTAATAGTATATATTCTAGGATTATTCGGATCCTCTTAAATAGGATTTAAAGTCTTTTTTAAAAACTGATTTTTAAAAAAAGGAATTTAAGTCTTAATAAGTCTTAATTCAAAATCGGGATTATTTTGAGTTTTATTATAATGAGTTTTAATTAATTAAGACATTTTTAAGTATAATAAGTATAAATAAGTCTTTTTGTAAGCGAAAGTATTTTAATTCGATTAATAGTTAAGTTTTAATAAGTGTTTAAAGTGTGGAAAAAAAACGAGGGAAATCGAGGAAATTCGTGTATTCTTATAAAAAGTTCTAATATTCTAAAAGTTTCTTTTATAAACTGTTAATTAGAAATTATTCCTTGATTTCAAAGCATTCATAACTCTGATTTCTAATTTTTTAGATTAGAAATAAAAATATTATTAAATCTTAACATTGAGGATATTTTAAAAGTATTATTGTGGCGACGTCGCTTAATAATGCTTAGCGAGAGGGCGGGGGCGCGCTAGGCCTTTGCTAGGCCATATTAGGCTTAAATTCACTCTAGCGGCCGCCGGGCCGAGTTTTTCTGGGTCACGTGGGTCACGTGAATTTCTAATCAATATAATCATGATTATAATCATGATTATATTAATTTGATTATGATTTGATTATGATTAAGAAAAAAAATAATCATAATCATAATCATTTTTCACACTGGCCAGGGCCACATTATGCTACGAGAAGAATCTGCCTTGTAATAAAATGATGTATTTTTAGGGGGGTGCTATTTAGGTTCCCTAGGAGCCGACTTGGTCCCCCTGAACATAGTCGTGTAAAGTTGTCAACTTTGTACGGCAGGATGATTAGTTACTATAAGCGAGGGCAGGAACGTGACTAAGCAACCTGAGCAGAGGGTGAGGCGAGGGTGAGTAGCGCTTGAGCAGAGCGGCGAAGTCATGTGAGGAGATTTTTTTTTAAAAAAAAAAGAGAGAGAGATTATAAAGTAATAAAAAAGGAAATGAGAGAGAGAAAGGAGACGAGGGAGGAGAGAGGAGAGGGAGGGGAAGAGAGAGAAAGAGAAGGAGAGGTCATGTGAGGGGATATCTTTAAATATAGTTACGGGTTTAAGAGCCCCATTGGGTCTACCTGACCCAAATATAGCTATGGGTACTCCCTACAGGGGTCTTTAAAGGTTAACTGGTCTCTAACTACATATAGCAAGAAAAGCTGGAATCTGGACAGGTGATTGGTCAGACCACCTTGTAATTCTAGCTGGTTCGCCGGTGGAAACCCTGTAATCAGGTGTCAATTAACCTTTATTTCCACCTGTAGGTTGTAGACCCGCCAAGCGCCCCACTGGGTAACCCGGACCCGGGTCCGGGTCCGGGTTCCTTAAAACCTTATGGGTACCCAAAACCCGACCCATGACGCGCCCTAAGTATCAGAAATTCATGTATGTTATTTCTACGCGATCTTTACAGCGACTTGCTTATACGACGCTCACTTAATCTGCCTGGCTGGATACGAACTAATCGCAATGATTTCGACTGGATCATCATGCTGTTGGAACTAGAGAAGCGCTTGTTTGAAGCCAGTGATAGCGACTCGACAATAGAGAACCGACTTTTGCTGAAATTTAGCTTTTCTGTGGGGGACAATGGGGGGCGTCAGAAGGCCGACGCAACGAAAAATCATTACTATGGAGAAGAGAATTCCTACCAGGACAGCCAGATTTGGCTCCCTTCGTCAAATTTTCATCATCACGAATTTCAGCTTTGGAAATGTTGGAGGGACCAGATTATTTGGACCGCAATATTCTTGCCTAGCTTCATGGGCTCAATTCTACAATTCCATGGTTCCGTAACCACTTCGAGGGGTTAATAGGGAACGGGAAGAGACAGAAACTGAGAGGTGCGTGGAAGAACATTTGTACGAGGCCGAAAAGCTAGAATAGAGGCATTAGAGAGGCACGAAGGCGTACACATGCCAAGTTTAAAATACAAGGCACCAGAATCAGGATGAAGATGGTGAAGCTCTCTTCGCAGAAGTCTTGGCGCAACTACACTCACTACTGTCACCGTCGTCTAAGAGACCGAGATCTGGTGGAAACTGTCTATAATTCATACCAATTAAAATTATATACGGCGACTGGCAAAGAAAATCTCCAACATAAGTATTTGCTTATAAGGAAGTGAGGATATTAGTAATCTTACATCTCGGGGGGGAACGAATGTTCATTTGCCACTAGGGGCGTGCGTCGCGTCCTCGCCTTCAAACAAATCGGAAGACTAAGTCGTCTTCCTCTAGAAGATCTAGAAATATTAAAGCGTAGCTGAGGAGAGCTTGTTATAACCCAGTGGATCTCTCTTATTGCAGACTGCTTGACCCTGTCCGTGGCCTACACCGTCTACATGGAGTACGACACCCATTACGTGCTAAAATCCTAAAACCCCTCTTTACCTCGATAGATTCCATCCACGGCCTGGATTCGGTTGACCGAAGCCCAGGCACCGGAATTCTTGTGGGTCTTTGAAAGTTACTGATTACAGAATTCCAATGAGATCTCAGGGGGGGTTCTTTTAATGACGCGTTTAATATTTTGGTTTGATCTCTTCTGAGCAGTATTAGGCTGTGTAACTGGAACAACAAGTACAATCAGCTCCGGTTGATGGGGCCAAGAGCTTGAAAAGTTGAGGACTCATGGGTCCTCAATTTGTGCCTGCTCCTCTTCGTTCGATGCTGCAATACACTTCCTGCCCTTTTTGGACTTATAATGATTACGAAGTGTATCGGCCCTGTTGAAGCTTTGCCCACATCCCCAAGCCTGGCCGTTCTTCAAGATTCCACCACACTTAAAGGTATTGCCGCTCATGTGCGTTTTCGAGTGTCGTTTGAAATCACTTTCTCTAGCACAAGTGGTACCACACGTAGAGCAGGTAAAAGTCTGACTTGGCGCGTGCGTTTCCAGGTGCGATTGCCAGTTATAGCGCTTCGTGAATTTCTTGCCGCAATAAGAGCATTCATGTTCTTTCACTGCCTTTGTACGCTTCGCCGGTCTTGAATATAGTGCTGGTTGTGCTACGTCGTCCGCTCGCGTTGCTGGTTCTGGTTCTGGTTCCGGGTCAGGCTCCGGATCTTCTACGATGATATGTTCCGCCTCAGGTTCAGGGCTGGTCTCAGGTGAATATTCTCTCATGCTTTGGTCAACCTCCTCTTCCGTTGGGAACGAGTGACCGTGGTCCGTTGAGTCGGAGTGAGTTTCTTTGAGATGCCTGGCTAGCTGCGATTCCGTTGCGAAACCGATAATGAAGCCTGTACAATGTCTATCGGTGCAGCGAGCGGGCCTCTCATGTCTTTCGACATGTCTATCACGTTCAACTTTGGAAGCAAAACCCTGGGTGAAGTACTTGCAGCTGAATCTCGGGCATTTGAACACATCTATGCCATATTTAAGCTTCAAGTCCTCATCGATTGACTTGTCCGCGCTATCAGATATCACAGTTTCGAGTTGAGAGCGGATACCAACGACCACTTCGGTGAAGTCGAGAGCACATTCGGCGGGACGCATATTTCCAAATCGTTTGGCCTGCTCTTGCGTCGAAGCGATAGCTTGTTGGATCTCCTTGTGCTTTGGGGAGTATTGGAAGATATCAAGAATGTCTCGGGTACGTTTGGGTATCTTCACTTCGATTGTCGGGTTGTTCCAGTGATGTTCGAGAAGCGTCTCGAAAGATTCGAAGAATCCTTTGATCGACTCATCTGGGATAGATCTAGATGAAAGCCCTGCTTCCAAGTGACGAACCCAATTTAGAATAGCGTACTCCATGAATCCGTAGCTCCCATCTAAGACAGCCTCCTTAGAGAATGGGTTCTTGAAAAACGGGAGATTCAAATAATCGACACAGAGTGTTGCAAGCCCAATCTCTTCTGCAGCAATGTCAAGAGCATTGTTTTTGAGGAGATAGCTATCGTTTCCCCAGTAAGTTCTTGCCGAGATTTGACATTTGTACGGGGTTAGGTACATACACTCTTGCAGTCAAATGGACTAGTTCAATAGACCCATCTGGTCGAACATCTACCAAAGATTCGCAAAGGTCTTTGGGATCTACCCGAAAGCGTCGCCGTTCAAATTCGACAGTCCTTTCTTTTAAATTGATAGACTTCATCGTCTGTACTTCATGAAGCTTCAATGGTCGCTTTGCACAGACCAGCCAGCCTAGAAGCCTGAGAGCTCCTTCGCGTTGGTCTCTAACAGGTTTCTTCAAGATGGTCCGCATTATTCGTGCATATCTAGAGAAGAGTGAGCATAGATTGGGAATATGATACTGTTGGATACACACGCTTCATCTAGCTTATCTAGGTCTGTTGGAAGCGAATCCATCTCTTGCTCTAAGCTTTCGATGGAGGTCTGACCGCAAAGATTGATCCATACAAGCTCAGCAACAAGAAATATACCTGTAAAAAGACATCATATCAGCAAATCTTGCTCGTTGCAGTATTGCACTCAGAGAAAGGCTTACCTTCGGCAAAGGCAGATACGAAGTCGACTATCTCCTGCAATCTCTGATCAGAGACCCCTAATTCCCTAAGCTTCTGCGACTGAACATGGCTGAAAGTATCAATATCGTCCTCATTATTTTCCAAATCCACGGCAATATTCGCCAGACCACTAAAGTCCTTTCGAGCACTGTCTTTGCGGCTAACAAACAAGCAGCGGATTCGATCGGGATCAGGGTCAAGGTTCTCGATCAGATTGCAGAAAAATTCCACAATAGTCCTTCTCTCTTCTCTCGAGCAGCATTCGTCTAGACCGTCTAGCACGATGTAAGCGGAAGCGCAATTGCTTAAAGAAAAATGTAGGAGTTCTTCAATAAGAATACGAGAAGTTAGAAAAGCCTGTCCACTATTGCAACACCTCATGTAGACATAGTCAAGGATTCCCGCGTCCTGCTGGAGAAGCTGCGAAAGTAAACATCGAGCCATGGACACGAAATTGTCGCGATCACGTTCGCCCTCTTTGAAAAAGAAAGACAAAATAGTTGGTTTTGGTGACAAGTTTCTGACTGCTTCTACCACCATGGACGCAAGAACAGTCTTTCCTGGAGCAACAGTTAGCTTGCATTGTTCGATACGGTTGTTATTCTTGTGAAAATATACTTACCCGCCCCAGGCTTGCCATGAAGCCAGAGAAGAGTAGGTAGCGTCGTGAATTGCGGGTCAAACCACTCTTTGAAAGTCGTGTGCTCTAATAGCCAGCGGCCTGTGTCGGGATACTGAGATCGGATTGTTGCAAAGTGATGTTGCTCATTTTCCATCTCGATGGCTTTCAGCCAAGTGTAGATTGCCTGTCTTCGCTTCAAGTCCTCCATGTCTATCTCGGAGCGGGCCTTTTCGTCCTCCATGACGCAAGAATTTTGGAAATCGCTGAACTGCAAGACTGTACCTCGATGTGTTACCAGATCCAGGCGACACCCCATATGTGTGATATATCTGAGGAATCGAGACTTGTACCTTATCCAGGTAGTATCGTAAAGATCTCTCCAACCTATATCTTGTCAAAATAACAAATCGAATAACTACGGGCAGGAGAACCCACGGCGCTGCTTAAAAAAGATTAGCGTAAGTTTATGGACACGAATTATGTCGGAGTAGGCCGCAGATAAAATTATTCCCATCTCCGGCTGGCTACAAAGGAGCTCTTCGTATTGGGAACGAAGCGGCTGGTTCAGCCCGATTTGTCTATATATACTGAGAATCTCGTTGAAGGCATTTTCATGAGTACTTGTCGTCTATAAGCATTTAGTGCTTGTCTGTAGGAACGGCACTTACTCAACATACCTCGAGTATAAAATTGATGGGTCCCTGGTAGAGAAACTCAGCATCAAGGAACTATCTGATCGTCATGGAATATTTCTTACCCAGATGAAGGCCATAAAATCATTAGAATCACAGAGCTCTCCGCAAAATTCTCCAAGAAATTGCCCAAATTGTTCAAAGTTCTCGATGAGAGGGAATAAACGCTTCAGTGCTTGTTGGCGTCCCTCTGCATACTGCCTTGCTTGCAGGTTAACAAGGAATTGTTTCAAATCAGCGAACGTAGTAAGCCGAAATTTCCTCTCATCTTTTCGGCTGAGGCTTTGTCGAAATTCCCCTAGAGTGTCTTCTAGGGAGAAAACTAGATCCTCAGAAACTCGAGAAGGTCTTTGTGTGGATCCGCCGGGCTCTTCCATCGCAACTTTGAGAGAAGGTACTGGCAGTGCCTCCTTTCGAAGCCTCTCAATTATTTCCGCAACCTGTCCGGCATCGGGTACGTTGACTCGACCAGACACTTCTAAATGGGTGCTATGAGGTTGTCCATGTCGGAACATTCTATTCAAGAAAATAAAGAATTCTGCGTTGAAGAATTTTCCCTGAAATCTGCGTGTCTCATCGCTCTCATCTGCGGAATTCCATGGCTGTACCGTGCGCTGTAGTTTTCTGTGTCGTTCCAGCACCTGGCTTTTGACTCTTTGCTCCAAGAAGAATCTGGGGGTATCCTTGCCAGACGGACCATCAGCAATGCGAGCTTCTTTGTACTTGGCGACTTCGTCTCGGCCTTGAACGTCTGAAGTCGCAAGCTCAGAGACTATACAAGCTAATGACCAGATGTCATCTTCTCGAGTATATCTGCCGAGTCGCGGGGCAGCGTAGTACCCAGTGTTATGAGCAGTAACGACGCCGGTGGTCCCAGTGTCATCAAGAGAGACAGGCCTGAATTCAAGCAAACCAAAGTCTGCGATCTTCAGAGTTCCTCTGACGATTAGAATGTTTGCAGGCTTTAGATCCTGGTGGTAAGCGATCTTAGTCTCTCTGTAGAGCTTGTGCAGCTTGTCCAAGCCATCTGCAAGACCCCGCATCTGATTCCAAAGCTCGTTAGAATCGTATTTGTCGCCTTTCCCACTGAGATAATCATGAAGAGACATATTCGCCTCCTCTTGAAGAATGAAGAGAATACTATTTCCATGCCAATACGCACCCAGGGCGGGCATCAGGTGTTGATGATTGATTGCTTTCGAGAGAGTTTGTAAGTTGTACCATTCTTTGAGTGCCGACTTGGCTAGAGTATCCTTGAAGATCTTGCGAGCGAATCGGGTGATCTAAGTTCTGAATTCAGCCTTTGGGTCTCTGGTCTTCAGAAAGAAACCTACCTGTCCAAAGTCTTGTGAACGATACTCTTCATCCTGAAACTCAAAGCAGCGAACTTGTGCGAAGGAGCCCACACCTTTAGCTTCTGGGTCTTCCTTAATCGGGAGTAGCTCTTTTGACGGGATGGCGATAATATCAGAATGAGACCTGAGCGTTCTTATGAGGAAACTGTATTGACGGCGCAAGACTTTATTTACCAGATCATCGAAATCGAAAAGATTTTGGTTGCGTAGCACAAGAAAGTCATCTTTCCGCAGATAGCTGGTCCCATGCAACTTCAGTTCGTGCTCTTGAAAAATTCGGATCAAGCCTGGCCGAAGTATGTAAATGAGCAAAGCATATGTGGCTACGTATTCGTTTCTCAGCTCATGCTCTCTGAGACTGTTGAAATTCGCCGAGCGAGCCTCGACCAACCCGCCATCTCTCACGCATTGCTTGCAGGGGCAAAGAAAGATGCTCTCCAGCTTTAGTCCGTCTGGTTCATCCTCAAAAAGCGCCTTGATCCGCCGCATCGATATATACCATGGAGCACTTCCCGATGGCCGGTATTCGCTGATAGGTTCAATTTCGTGCTTCGTGAGATATTGGAAGGCTGAAAGGCATGGAGCGGTCTCCATTGGTTCATTCTGCTTTGCGCTCATGTGCTATGCCATAAAACAGTATAGAGGAGTCCAGGCCGTAACTCAGAATCGAGAGAGGGAATCTTGTTGGACACCAGGCTGTGGTGAAAGGGTGCGTTTGGCAACCGAGATTTTTCTTCTTTCCTACAAGGGTCACATGGACAGAGCCTTGCACGGCGCAGCGTCTTCACGGCTTTCATCGCCTCAATCTGTTCGTATTTCCGCTAACCAATCTGCGCAGGCGCAGCATCATCGGGCGTTCTGAAAACTCGTTTGGCTGGGCAAACAATGCTGCGCAGTGCTGACTGAATCGCTGGTCGCACTGTCCGGGCGTACGGAAAATCTCAGGGGTGTACCCTGCCCAGAAAGCTGGGGCTGTGCAGAAGCGGTCGGCAGACCTTCCAGCTCAGACGAGAAGTCAGGTACCAGCACCGAGGCTGTGAGAACTTCATGTGTATTGATGGCTCTATAATGTTGCCGATGTTATCGATGTAGGAACGTGATAGTTTTCGATAACTAGGCGTCAATTTCGGGTAGTCGGCTTCTTTTCTAAGTCAGCACGCCGATCGTCCAATCTAAGTATATCTTCGTGCCTTCAGTCTCCCCGCTAGGCTTGGTAGTTGGCAGAATAATCAGTCATGGGGGACTGTGCTGCCAATCGCGAATGATGGACTTAGTGTTGCAGATGATATCTACCAGATGGGGTTGAATAACTTGAAATCCACAAACTCTCGAACTAAGCTATTAATGCATCTATAAATTTCGAGCTATTATAAACGTATGCATTATTATGCTTAGGCCGAAATTGATTTCTATAAAATACAATATGGACAGGCCATGTTTCATGACGAATTTGGCGTACGATAAATGGCTGACTGCATTCAAGCCAACACCCAAGCATCCATCGCTATACCAGAGTCTCTCATTAGCGTATTCTTGGTTGAATACCAAAGTATTGCTGCCAATCATTGTTAGTCCTGGCGGAAGTTGATAAGTGTTTACAACTTACAAGCGAATCATAAAGTTTCTCTTTTCCAAAACCGTCCCCAGCAAGAGCCGCCTTTTTCCTTTGCTTACTCAGTACATTGCTCTACAGTCGGATTAGAACCAAATCAATGACATAGAGCTTCTTAGATTCCTACCTGTTCAATTGTTCTTTCCATAATGTATCGGATAACGGCAACCTGCTTCGTTTGACCTAGGCGTTGTGCTCTTGCCATTGCCTGAAACTCTATGAATGGATTCCATTGCGGCTCAAGAATATATATGCGACTTGCGACAGCAAGGTTCAAGCTAAAAGTGGTCCGAAGAGGTTAGCAATAAAACACGAATATAGGCAAATCGATGCCACTAACCCTACTGCGCCTGTACCCAGTGTCATCAAGAGAATGCTGGGCCCAGTTTCGGATTTGAAATCTCCAAGGACCTTGAGCCTTTTGGCCAAGCTCAAACCGCCATGTATAACATCATAGTGCATACCGTATAAGTCTAAAAGCTGTGCTGCAAGGTCTAAGGTTTTCTTCCAGGACGAAAAGACGATACTGCGACAACGTAAGCCAGAAGATTTAGGCTCCAACTATGCAACTCACCATTTACTCGAGGCTTCCCCCCGAAGATCATTCAGAAGTGCTTGAAGTTTCGACGGATACTCTTCAAGAGGCCGCTTTAACAAATCTCCATTCTCGTCTGCATAATACAAAGCAGGCATACCATCGTAAGAAGGTCTCTTTGGTACATCGCCTCTCAAGCAAAGCACACAATTGCCTCTTCTCTTGTAACATTGAGGAAGACAGCTATTGCAAACCAAATGTTTACAGGAGGAGATAAATATTCCCCCATAACTGGCTCCACTTTGGTCAATTGAGTATATGGGTCCAGAACAGTTAGCGCATTTGTTCAAGCTATGCTGCTGGAGCTCTGAGAGTAACTCGTCGTCTGTTTCGGCCATTTCTCTTCCAGTTCTCCTTGAACCGTTGTTGCAAAATAATCGCAATTCGTGAATGCAGTGCAAGACTGTGGCAGAAATCTTAGACCTATGACCACTGGCAGCCATTTGAACAAGATTACCCGAAAGCCCGAAGAGCTTGTCGTACTCGCGTCGCTCTCGATCTGAGAGCCGTATTAACCTCTCTTCCGGAATGACCTCTGGCAACCCTAATACCTCCTTCGTTCTCCGAAGACAGACAGTCTGAAGAAGAGTCTGCAGGTTTCGATACCTGTTCCTCGAATTCAATGTTGTAGGCGCAATAATATACCTGCGGAAGGTTGGAGCCTTGTCAAGGATCGGAAGCCTGAGGAACGATATCAGTGCTCCGAGATCCTCAAGACTATTTTGAATAGGAGTTCCTGTGAGGCACCAGCGTTGTTGTGCTGTGAGCCCGTGGACAGCCTGAAATTGTTTGGTCGAGCGGTTTCGGATCTCATGAGCTATGGGGCTTTTGGTGAGAAATGGTAGTCAGCTAGGATTGAAAGGCGGCTCTCACCTTCATCAAGAACAATTCGAAACCAATGAATCTTAGCAAGTGGGGAGTTCCCGCGTATAAGTTCAGATGCAACTGTGGCGAACGTGGTAAATACTATATCTTTTTCAAAATTCAGTTTCATCTCTTCATCTTTATGACGTTCTGGACCAAGGTGCTTGTGAAAAGTGATTCCGCTTGAATATGTGTGTCTTCATATGTTAGCCTCTCCAGTGTAGTTATGCTCCAACCAGCAACTCACGTCCGGATTTCATCGATCCAGCTGTCGATCAAAACTGCATACAAGTTAACATAAGCTAACTTTTGAATGTAGAACTTAAAATTGAGGTGGAACTCACGGGTGGATGGTGCTAATATAAGAGTCGCCTTTGTGGCACGTTGAATACCTGATAAGTTTGATAAATCTCCGGCGTGATTAGACACAAACTCTGTCGCTATGTTCAACGAGCTCGCAATAGCGGACAAGACTACCAGTGTCTTGCCAAGCCCCATATCGTCTGCGATAATACCACCCTTGGCTTCATCCCGCTTCGGTCGTTTAGTTCCAGTCAAGGCATGCCGGAAACTATTAGGAATATCAGTCGGCTTCTTGTGCATTACAACCAAGTATTATTCATCTTACTATGTCTCCTCACCGGCAAACTTCTGTTCTTTCCAGAGGCTCAATGAAAGCGGAAGATCGCTATCTTCTCTCTGGCGGATGAAGTCGATCGCTTTCATTTGATGTCTAGAAGGTCATTAGTACATGACCGTTCATTTCATTAAAATTGTGTTAGCATACGGCAAAAGTTCAGTTCTGATCCGATTTTGATCTGTGTGAATCTCATGCAAAATCCCGTGATGTGACAGAGAATTGAGGATGGAATCCACCATATCAGATCCATTTCTCTGATGCTCTAGGTCAGTACGAGCTGATGACATTGAGATCCCCGGCTCGACTAGTTCCAAAGTGGATCCATTTGCAAAGCTGGCAGACGTTTCTTGTCTTTCCTCGAAGCCTTCGAACTCAAGTAGCTGGGGGTTGTAATACAGGGCATCGACGAAGTCGTGGGTGGGATACTGTAAAAAGAAGCCAGCCTGAGAGAAAATGTCGCCAATACGGTCAGCGTGGTGTCTAAAACTGTACACATTGATGTCGACAGCAAAAGTTTTTGCACTGGATTCCGGTAGGAAATTATTCAGTGTTGCACAATAAGCTTCCCAGCTATTCTTTTGCAGGTACGCTCGAAACTCAACCCCGAAATCTGCAAGCCGGCGAGCTTCGCTGCAAAAGCCCCTGTTCAGGTGCGCGAATGGCTGTCCAGAGTTGAGTAGCTCAAAATAGTCGCCTTTGAGTGAGACTTCGAGAGTGATGCTGGAGGTAGTCGAGAAGAGCAGGTTAGGGCGAGAAATTACTCCGTATTTCGACGTCCGTAGCTGCGCGTTCACATTGACGATCTAGGAGGTGTAAGCATTCTCAAAAGGTATAAACAGAACATACATAACTTACTGATCCTAATAAATACAACGGTTCAGCAGGCTGGCGGACAGATGCCGAAGAAGGTCTGTCGAGCCAATATGGTTGGTCATCAGCTGCAGCTGCAAATGGCCAGGGGCGTTTGTGAACATTTCCAGGTGCATAATCTTGATTACCCCTCAAGATCGTAGCCGTTTCATGATCAAATTCGAGTGACGTGAAATCACCCGCTGGGAGTTGTCCTTCCATGTGTGACGAGAATCTGTGTTGATGAGACCGAGCCGCTTGCAGGCTAAGAACAATTGAATAATACTAGCATCATTGGCCTCAATGGCAACTATGGCTAATTATTCTCAGAGGGGTGGCTCTACTGGCATTAGATAGAAAGAGCACTGTGAATCTGGTGTGTCCTTGAAAGCAGAGCTGCAGGAGGCTGAGGTATTCAGTTTGGAAAACGTGTCCGCCCGAGTACTGAGGCTGAGGGTCACGGGTCACCGACTAGCACAGCCTCCACCGTCCACCTCGGTCTTGGCTGACAAGGCCTCCAATGTTTCTTCTGATATCCGTTTTCACACGACTGAGCAGCGCATTCGAGATCGGTCTCTGCCTCCGCAAGTCTTTTTTCCCCCCGAACTGTACTCTGCGCCCACATAGAAGCCACACACATCAAGATCAATTGCTCAATACACCAAATCAAGATGTTTGTCCAGATAATCGAAAGTCGATACACTGTAGACCATGATATCCTAAAATCATATCTCAATGATTTGTTTGGGGAGGGAAAATTCGAGATCATTGTAAGCATGCTGAAACAGGATTTTTTTAATATGGTTAACGCAAGGAAACAGCTTCCAGACGAAGGAGAGAAATGGAAGGTACGAATTCCACGGGAGATGATCCGGGTATGCTGTTGAACCAATAAAATGAGCAATATTGGCTAGACTGACGACTTTCGCTTTCAGGATGAGCTTGTAGATCTCCAGAGAAAGTTCAGAAAAGCGCTGGCAGCTCCATAGAGCCACAGGTTACATGAGGCTTATGGTAGGGAGGGAGAGGCACAAAATTGAGATAGTGGTTACTTTCTGAGGCAAAAAGTGGGCACAGTAGATAGGAAAATTATTGATCGCAACACAAAGTTTCTCCTACGACTATCGAGGGCTGTCACGTGCAATGGCTATGGACCGGCGGGGCAGATTCTTGCTGCGGCCTCGCATCTCCGCTCCATCACTTCCAAACCCATCGTGCTCCACCCAAGTATCTCTCCTCTGTGAGGTGATCAAACTCCGTACAAATCCTATCTTTGCCATTCCAGTATGTCTCATCATGATGTTGATGAATTTGATGGATGGGAGGTCTATCCGCAAAACCTTCGCCTCTCGTCGCTCGATGTTGATGACGCTCGGATTGCAGATCGTATTAGCCGGCATGCGAAAGAGCTCTTTGTAGACAAAAGTGCTTCAACATTCAAGCATTTGGAGCTTGGTGCTCCGAATCAAGGTAACTCATGTTATTCAGTATGCTTTCAAACTTGTTAAGATTGGAGTAGATGGTTTGCGAGAGGTCCAGTTCGCTCAAATACAAACGATCGACAAACTGAGGGCAGCTTTCAGGCGGCCACAAGACTCATTATTATTGTAGGCCCTAATTATCTGTTTTAAATAACGGTAGCTAAATGTCTTATAGTTTCCTCCACCAGAGCTATACATGGAGTCGTCTTGAAATTTGCGAAGAGCATTTTCGAAAATTATTCACCTGCCTCAAAGTCGATCCAAGTTTCATTGACATAGTACACGTATTTTGCGAGAAGGTTAGGCCAGTTGAAGAAGGCTTCAATGGTTTCTTCTTCAATCACTCTAATCAACTCGTAAAGGGTAACCCTACGCTGAATAATATGGACTCTAGTTACAGTATGCGACTGTCCTCATCTCTAGTATATGCTGATCCGATCTGGCAGGTATTGGATATAATATTAAATACGTCGCCCAGCACGGTCGGACAGCCCCAAAAGATCCCTTCTCCATCAGAGAAGTCGGCGTCTATCAACACTACTCCTCGCTCACCCAGAAGTGCAGCTGGGTCTTTCTGCAAGCATCTGAGCAACTTCAAGACAGGTTAAAGCGGAATTTCCAATGCTGCGACGATACGGCACCATCGAATCAACTCCTGTTGCATTCAATAATCTTACTCGGCCTATCCGAAGATTGGCGAGACTATCTAGTGTACTTAGAGGAAGAGTTCTCCATGCTAGTAAGTGCATAGCTACCTGTTCTCTAATGTTCAACCATTGACTAGATTAGGTTGACAGAGGGTTCTATGCCAACATTATGGGGCCGCAATTCGAAGGTGATGTGGAGGCGAATTACTCAGATATTCGGAAGTTGCAAATCTTGACGGACAAATTGCAACGATTACGCCAGACACTCAGTCTCAACCTTCGTCTTTGTCGGCAATTGAAGGACTCGATAGAAATCATCCAGAGAGATCCATCAATAACCAGCCCTGGTGGCATTACTAGCGTTCAGACTAAGCTGAACAAATTCTTATACTACCAACAGACAAGCTTAGACAGAATCCAAACACTGATTTCGCGATCTACCGGGATTAGCCAATTGGTGAGCTGAGAGAACACAACCATCTTGTATTCTTGACTGAACTTGCGCAGGTGCTAAACATTCTCGAAATCCGAGCTACAGAAGCAAGCAAGCAGATGAACGTTGAGATGCAGAAACTGACCGAGCAGGGAGTCAACGAAAACAGGCTCATGAAAAAGCTCACCCAAAAATCAACACAAGACACTAAGTCTATGATGATTGTTTCCTTAATATCTGCTATCTTTCTTCCCGCTACTTTTCTCGCGGTAAGGTCAGGCTCCACTCTATATGTTCAAAAGCTGAGGCCTGCAATAGTCACTCTTTGGATCTAACTTCTTCGTGTACTCTCAAGACGGAAACATGTTGACAGTGGCATCCAATTTCTGGATCTACATAGTCTTCACGACTGGCTTTTCTGGTGCGGCAATAGGCTTGTGGTTTCTTTGGAAACGGCGGAGTGTGCGGCGTCTGGAAGCAGGCGATCTGGAAATGCAAGGAATAGAGTAGCTCATTTGCATATTAGATTACTCTGGAATCAAGTGATATCGATCATTGATTGTCATGGAAGCTTCCCAGCCTTCTTTGGGTGCCTTTTCGTCTAGAACGGGTATTATCTTAGTCAGGTTTAGTCCCTTGATCTCTTCCCAACTAGAAAAAATTATGCTGAGTTGGCTCTATATCTTTCACCACGAAATATGAATGCAGTTGCTACAGCGAAAAGTAATTTCTGGCGCGAGGTACGAGGCTGCGATTGGCAATGAGACCTACTTGGATTCGGCCGGCAGCCCTTGGGAGGACACTGTAGCACGCCGGTCATCCCCACTCTTCTACTCAAATGTGTCATCTGCCATTCAGATCGCAAATTGTATGCCACCAAGTCTGCCCTGTGTTTTTGGCGTTCTAGAGTTGGGCAGTATGCGCGAGGCTCCTCCTGAGTCTCGGCAATGGGCAAGGTATATCCTCTTCCCAGCCAATAAGCTATATGTTAAAAAGTCGACCCCGTGGTTTTCGGTGAAAGAAAATCTATCAAAGACAGTCTCGACGGGAATTTGCTAGACTTTGCTAAGCCGTAATTTTTTTGTTACCCAATAATAAGAAAGCCTTCGGTTTTGCAACGCGGACTAATGGGGCTGTGCATCTGCACGAGGGACTGTGCAGCTGTGATTGTTTTGCCTCGCCAATAAGCTGTATGCTGTAAAGTCGACCCCGTGGTTTTCAGTGTGAAAGAGTAGGATGTAAGAAAAAGCATCACTCGTCATGCTAAGCCGTAAATTATTATTGGCCAATAATATTTGAGGCTCCCGCTGTTCGCTGCAGACTAACGGGGGCTGAGCATTTGTACGCCCGACTGTCAAGCCTGGTAAGCGGTGATTGTTTTGCCTAGCCAATCAGCTATGTGTTACGAAGTCGACCCCGTGGTTTTCGATGTAAAAGCGCTCCCCGTTGGGAGACTAGGTGAATGCTGCCCAATGCTAAGCCGTAAATTATTCTTGGCCAATAATATTTGAGGCTCTCGCTGTTCGCTGCAGACTACTCGCAAGCATTTCCGCACCCGGTTCGGGCCAGCTCGCGTTGCTCGCTGGGGACAGCAACTCCGACATCCTACCAACCCCGACATAGGTTTTAGGGCACTTTCAATCAGATTAAAAATCAACCACAAGTCGTATGAGCTTAAATTCTTATATTCACGTAGCCCTAATCGAGCTTTGCAGTTACATAGTAGAAAGATTTTTAACAGCATGTACGAGTGTTGAGTTATTTAATTAATTATAAATATCTTTTATCGCTTTTGCCGTAGCAATTAGGTGGGTAGGTGCCTGGTGGCCTTTGATTTTCAAGCCAACGTAATCAGTCGATTTTCAATTAGCATCACCAAAAAAAGTACCGAAAGCGACCGTTTTCTCTTGCATTTAATTAAATAACTCAACGCCCACGCATTTCACTAAAAGATAATATATTATGCAAGTATAGAAATCAATTAGGGCTATATGAATATAAAAAATTTAAGTTCATACGACTTGTGGTTGATTTTTGATCTGATTAAAAGTGCCTAAAAACCTATGTCGGGGTTGGTGGGATGTCGGAGTTGCTGTCCCCGAATGCCGACGAGTAGCGGGGCGGAGTATTTGCAACGCCCGACTGTCAAGCCTTGGTAAGCGGTGATTGTTTTGCCTAGCCAATAAGCTGTACGCTGTAAAGTCGACCCCGTGGTTTTCGGTGTAAAAGCGTGATGTCCGTTGCGGCCTGTGCATATGTATGCTAAGCCGTAAATTATTCTTAGCCAATAATATGTCTGGCTCCGCTCGGCCACGCCGAGTAACGTGGCAGAGCAGTGAGGAGATGCGCGAGGGGCTCCCTGGCAGCGAATTCCTGTTCAGCCAGTAAGGTGCACGTTGGAGCATCGGCCCCACACTTTTCGACGTCTCTTTGTGCGGCTCTAGTCGTGTGCTAAGCCGTAACTAGTCTGAGCCAGTAATAGGGAAGGCCCCCCCCCCCGCTTTACGCCGAGTAGTGGGCCTGTGCAGATTTCTGAGCGCCACTGGGCCCCGAATTTTAGTTCAACCAGTAAGGTGCGCATTGTAGAATCGGCCCCAGACTTTTCATCGTCTCTTGTGTGTGAGGCGGACAACCTATTGTCAATATGCTAAGCCGTAAATTATTCTTGCCCAATAACATGTAAGGCTCATGCTTTGCGAAGCCAAGTAACAGGGCTGAGTGAATGTCTGAGGGGCTACGGGCCGCGAGTGTCTGTTCAGCTAGTAAGGTGCACGTTGTAGCATCGGCCCCAGGGTTTTCATCGGGTTTGCTTGCGACAGCAGGCGAAAAACGCATAGCTGTGCCGTAATGTTGAAGCTCGGCTGCTCGGGCTTCGCATCTGCCAGGGGGGAATTGAGGAGAGAATGAGGCGATCACGATGGAAGTGATTTTCTCAGAAATCCTCTGGAACAGTCTTCGCTATCTGTCTATCTCAAAATGGTTTACTTTATTAGCAGAAACGAAAAGTACAGGTTTGCACCACGCTGCTCTGGAGTGGAATCTGCTGACTGGATCGATCTGGGGGATACCCGAGCCAAAGGTCATCATCCATCGCCTTTAGGCACAAGTGCCGCATGACGTCACCTGCAACCCTCAAGCGAAGTCCCAAATTGGCGGAATTCAGGGCACAGTTTTCTAACCTAGCCAATCAAGTATACACCAACAGGCCGAGTCCAAGTTTTCAACGTGAGTTGCGAACTTTGTAGGTCAGATTAGTGTTTTATCTTGCTGGGCCGTGGTTTTCAAGCTTAAGCTCTGCCCCAGCCCAAGGGCTTATAGAGGGAGGAGCAGTATTCTCCTTAAGGGCATCTATGTTAATCCAACTTATACTATCTCCTCGTCCGCTGAGACATATCCAGCGCCAGGCATCATACTTCGTAGCTAAAATCGTCAGGCAGACGTATTGCTTAGCCGTGATACCTGACGCTGGACATGTCTCAGCAGGCGAGGGGATACCCGGGATAGACAAATCACTGGGTATATTTTTGGAAAGTGTTCACGTTAGGCTCAGGGAACTTATTTGGGCTCCTGAGCATCTTCGTCAAAACTTGACGAAAATGATATAGAAGAACGAAGTCAGATTAAGTGTGATTGGCTAAAAAGCGGGAAGTCCAAACACGTGATGACATAATAGATTTTGCTCAAGGTGCTCAGGTCACTCGTGTGAGTTGCTTAGGTTGCTCATGCAGTTCAGGTGAGTTGACTGATGAGCCGAGGGTGGGCCGAGGGTGATTAGCGCCTGAGCAAGAGCGGCAAGCTTACTAAACTGCATGGGAAACAGAAGAGAGAGAGAGAAAGTTGATCGACAATACCAGCAGACCATGCATTTTATTTATACGCAATCTTTACAGCAACTTGCTTATGCAACGCTCACTTGATCTGCCTGGCTGGACACGAACTAATTGAACTGATTTCGACCGGATCATCATGCTACTGGAACGAGCACCGTGCAGTGAACTGGGCGTTGTGTTTTCAATAGGGTTCCTTGAGTATAGTTTTCTGGCAGGGCGTTACGGTTCGAGCGTCCCTTAGTATAGTTATATAGCAGGGCGTTATATGCGGGTAACCCTTATAGTAATTAATTTAGTGAGCTCGATCGCACATTTAAATTAGGGAGCGGTGAGAGTGGTGGGTGGGTGCGAAAATGAGGATATATTTTTAAGCGAGGTGTGGAATGGGGGCGAAAAAGCAATAAAAGGACGTGCACCTCCACCATTTTCGTGCGCGCGTCACCCATCACATGCTACATTATTATTCCCCTCATTACCTCGATCGATTCCATCCACGGCCTGGATTTGGTTGTCCGAAGCTCAGGCACCGACCCTTTAAGAGCTCTTGTGGGTTTTTGAAAGTTGCAGATTACAGAATTGCGATGAGATCTGAGGGTTTTTTCTTTCAATGACGTGTTTGATATTTTGGTTTAATCTCTTCTAAGTAGTTTTAATCCTCCGTTTAACGAGTCGCTTTTTCACTCCATTTATTGCTATAAACCTGTCATCGATAACGAATTCCATATTAATTAGTAGGCTTCTGCAGCTTCGATTCGGTGGAAACTTGATTTGATTCGTCAGATCGTATAATGAATCCTATCGCGATGAATATTATACTTTTTTTATCTACAGACATGTTCTACGTCGTAACAGAGTAGTTTAAATCGTCATTGGGAAGCACGAGCAAATGAACCCCTAATGAGCAGAAATTTGAATCGTGAGTTTGCCACAGGGTTAACTGACTCCAAAGGTTAGGATGAAATATGTAAAGTCTCAATTTCCGCCTTAACCATTTCAATCATCTACAACAAGACTATTCGCTAATATCTCCTTGAATTCTCATCTAAATTCTCTGGTACCTAGTCTAATAGTTTTCCAGAACTTTATTCCATTTATTTATTGCGAGTATCCTCATAGCGAACGTGTTTTTGGTCTTCACTTAAATACCGAGATGCAACAGATATAATTATTTATTTTTAGTATATAAGGTTTTTTAATACGCAAGGTGTTACGCGTATTGTTTTGATTTTATTGTAAACGGATATATGATTATTTAATAATTAATTTTCAGAGATCAGTAGAGACTACAAAACGCTCATGCTTTGGCTACGGATGTCGATTAGTCGCCCCAGCCTAGTCATTACCGTCTGCCGTAGTAAGGAACCCCTAATTTTTCACATCTACTCCCATTCTTCACTTCCTCACCAAGCGCGACACAAAGGTATATACATCATGTCGGCCAACTCCAACCTCAATATGACGCGGCAAAGGACAACTTTGGCATGTGAAATTTGTCGATCTAGAAGGACAAAATGCGACGGGCGAAGACCGACCTGTTCATTCTGTGAGGGACACGGTATCCAATGCACTTACCAGAGCGCCGCTCCACCTGTCCCTTCGAAGTACGTTCGTCTATCGCTACTCTCCAAACATTGGCTTAATGCTTCCTAGAAACGAATTGGAAATCTACACAATCAGGGAGCGCTTGGATCAAATTTGCGATCTGTTGTCCTTGAGACTTGCCTCCAGTTTCGCGATGCCTCCTAATGCCCCAGGTATCAAGTTGCCTCGATTCGATGACTACCCCCTTGATGAGTCAATCATCAGTCGAAATTGGAGAGTAGAGTTCCCCTTCATGACCATTCAGACTCCTTCAATGATGTGTCTAGTTGGGCTCAATCCGCAACTCGCTGCTCAAATGGTTGCTCTAGAGCGAACCGACCTGTCCATGTTGACCCCACCAGGTGACTCTCCTGGCTTTAGGATCCAGTATCAAGATGCGATTAGGTTAGTTATTGCTAAAGGCTGCGTCCATGCTAGAACCTCACATAATATTATAGTGCCTTCACAGCCTTCTATGAGAAAATCTATCATTGTTACCCAGTCCTAAATCCAGAATTCTTCAGTTTGTATCTTGAAAAGATCGTTGGAAATGTCGCGGCATCAACCGATTCTTTTCTCGTCCTCGTCGTGGCTGCTATTGGCTCAGTGGTACGATGCTCATCTATTGCCGTCGCCCTCGAGAAGCGACCTGACGCGGCTTACATTGCCACAGCTCTGTCAATGTTGCCCAACGTCCATTTTGAATTCAGTCTGAGCAGTGTCCAATGTCTATTACTCCTAAGCATATACTACAACTGCCTGGCTAAGCCATGCCAGGCCCACGACTATGTTCTAATGGCTTCTTGCAAGGCGCAAGCCCTATTTAAATGGTCAGTTCAACTACGGCTTTATGGATTGTAGCAGCTGACAAAAACATGAGCAGTCACCTCTACGCGAATGACAACACAGCAACAGAGCTTCTTCGACGATCATTCTGGTCTATTCTTGTGATTGAAACGTTAGTCCTTCTCCTAAAAGTTTCCATCTTTAGCTGGAACTAACTCTTATTCAGCGAACTAGGATATCATATTGATATGCCAGAAAGTAATATCTGGAAATTTGACGACCGTATTCTCCTTCCCGGCATTCATGGCTCTTGGCAGCCATTTCGAGATGACCAGCGACACTTACTCGATCAGACGCTGCTGTCCACTGGCATCACTCCAAACGACATGAAAGCCTACTTCTTAGCTGATATTTCAATGCGCCGCATGATTAGACGCTGTACAACATCGGTCATCATCTCTCAAGACAGAGAGACTTATGCTCCTATTGTTGCTGCTGAGCTTGCACAACAACTTGATAGCTGGTACCACCATCTGCCGCTGAGCCTTGGTTTCGAACGTCCGATTTCGAATTTAGCCTTCCCGGACGCATCTTTCGAGTACGCCGAGCCATACCAGTCTTCGAGCCTTTCATCTGTTAGGGGCCTTCTTAAAATCAGGTACTACATGTGCCTGACGGGGATATACTGGCCTGCAGTGTACAGCGTCGTATATACAGATACAGCATCGCCGGCAACACTGGCCGACTGTTCACGCTTCTTTCAGGCATACATTGGCTTCGTCAGCAATGTAGCATTGGCAATCCAGTCTTCCCCGCATTGCCGTTGGAGCATATACGCAAGGTATATTAGCTCTCGGTGCCTCTAAAGAAAACAGTTTCCTTGCTAATCATCCATCTTCTTGACTTTTAGTCTCTTCATAATATCCTTAGCAGCCCTCAAAGGTTCCCAATCGCCTTGCCTTCAAGCCGCAATTCCTCCTGCTGCTATTCGCGGGTTTGCCACTGCTGCTGAGATCTTTGAAAGTGGCGAGGCTGTCTCAGTCAGCCCCTCTTTGGGCATGATAAAGCAGATCTTGATCGAACAGATTAGACAATACGTCTGAAGAGACCTTGCGGTGGGTCACTTGGTCAAGCTACAGTTCTCAAAGTCGCTATAAATCAAGGGATGGCCTTTAATTATGCTATGATTTGGAAATTGTTTTAAAATTGTTTTAAATTTAATTTGTGAAACCTTTCGTCAAACGGACTACTACTTTTGGCATCACTGGGCACGAGCAGATAAATAATCACAACAGAAGGGAAGGTAATTGACCGTAGCGTTCATTTCAACTATACTAACAGGAACACCAGGCCCGCCGCTCATTTCAACATCTCCACCAGTCTTCCCTCAGTCTGCTTCGGCACCATAGTACTCGTTTGTCCAAATCGCTTCGTCGACTTACACGTCACCCGCATTGTTTTCGACCTCTACTGGCTGGATAGCCTTCCCTTCCGCTCGAATCTCTTGGAAAGTGATCGTCGGAACCCATCCAATGGATTGTCGAGCATCGCTTACTTCGTCATACAACTCGTCCACTTGCTCCAAAGTGAGGCCCTTGGTTTCGTAGATCATGAAGTACACGAACGCAATGCAAATGAAGCAGCAGCCACCCCAGATAAAGAAGATCTTCGACTGCAGATTCGCATTGCCTGGTCCATAATTCACGAGATATGGCGTAGAGTACGCGATAGCCCAGTTCAGGAGCCAGTTCGATGCCGTGGTTATTGAGAGAGACTTGGCGCGGACCTTCAATGGGAAGATCTCACCTGTGACGACCCTGCAGAGTACAGATATCTTGTTAGCAATGTTCAAAGTCGGTGAATACGGGACGTTGGGATTGATGCGAAACGTACCATGCGATAGGACCCCAAGATGCTGCAAAGAAGAAGATGTAAAGGCAGATGAACGCAATGGCCGCCTTCTGCGCAGCAAGGTTGTGCACAACGATGTTCCCAAGATCATCCTGACCGGTTGTTGTCGTTCCAAGAATGGCAACAAGGAATTGCGAGATGCACATGCCAATTGCTCCCCAAAATAGAACAGGTCGTCTTCCCCACTTGTCAATCGCGTAAAGACCTGGAAATGTGGACGCAGTGTTCACGCAATTCGTGATTAAGCTGATGACAAACGAATTATGAAATCCAGAGTTTTTGAAGAATTGCGTTCCATAATAGAAGATGAAGTTGATGCCGGTCAACTGTTGAAGGGCTTGCAGCGCGCATCCAGTGAGCAGACGCTTGAGGAGGTTGCCCTTGAGGCAGTCGGCATATGTTGATTTTCCAAGACTCAGCTCATATTCGTGGTTTGCCTGGATTTCTGCAAGTTCTTCCACAACTGCGGGGTGGGTTTCTTCGAGGCGCCTTATTTTGGCAAGTGCCTTTGTGGCACCAGCGAGGTTGTTTCTCTTGATCATATATCGAGGGGTATCTGGGAGGACCAGCATACCACTGATCAAGATTATCGCCCAAGCGAACTGAATCGCGATAGGGATGCGATACGAGCCTGTGTCCATGCGGCTGTGTGTTGCGTTGTTGACGATTGATGCCAGCAAGAGACCTATCGTAATAGCCAATTGATATGAGCCTACGATCACTCCTCGAATCCATTTTGGAGCAGTCTCGGACTGGTAGAGGGGAACTGGAAGTTTCAGTCAGCTTAATGCTCTGCTTAAGTTCCTGTCGTTTGTACTAACTCATAGCGGAGATCAAACCGACTCCAAAGCCAGCAAAGAATCTGCCTGCAACGAAGAGGGGAATAGCAGTAGCTGCTGTTTGCAAGATAACTCCAAAGATAAAGACAAATGTGGACGCGATCAAACCCAATCGGCGACCAATAGCGTCTGCAATTGGTGCAGCAGTAAGAGCTCCGAAAAATGTTCCCGCGGATAGAATGGAAACAATAGTAGCTTGTTGGGAGGCTGTAGCGTTCAAGTGACCAGTGCTGTCCCTGTATCCAGTGGAGAACTCGTCTTGCCAGAATGGCATCGCGAGAATGCCACTGATTGTACCCGTATCATATCTATCTGTCGAGTCAGTTATTTGTATCTGGCATGATGCATGATGAATCATATGCTTGAACATACCCGAAGAGTACCCCTCCAAAGGCGACGAACATGCCGATCAGAATGGCGGGCCATGACTTCCCCGGAGTGCCCTCAGGCTTCTTCAGACTGAGACCCATCTCTTGGGTGCTGCGACGAGTCGAAAGTGGTCTTGGTCGACAATCTAGTTCAAGATTCAAACGCCTCTCCAACAGAGATACCGTGATGCTCAATTGACTGGCGTAGCTTAAGAAGGGAAGAGCGGAGAGCTTTATATCCAGAGCGGTAATATCGTAAATCCGAGAAAAGCGACACTGTAGCGAAGAATGTGAACTCTCAGCATCTCACGAACGCCACAGTCTTGGCTAGATTTACAGCTTGACCTGAGGGATTTTTTTTCTCCTCGGACGATGCTACGAAAGAGGAAGGTGAGAAGACAGTTTCTGAATCGTTCCAATAGGAAGAGATGATTCAGAGACTAGAGGTTCGTGCCCAAACCCCACGGTGCCCCGCATTGAGGAGAAAAAAACTGGAGGCGAGACAATCTGGACTCTGGAGCCTGTGCGGACTGGGCCCAGTGGTAGTTATAGCTACAGGGATGTGTTATACTTGGTCCTCGGGGGTAATACTTATCCCAGTAAAATGCTCCCCTCCGCCGCACGTCACCGTTGCATTTTATGATTGGCTGTTGTTGTGGTGTCCAGCATTGAGGAGAAAAAACCTGGAGGCGAGACAACCTGGAGCCTGTGCGGACTGGTGTTAATGGCAATTGTAGCTATAAGGATGTGTTATGCATGAAGAGAAGCGTCAAATAAGAGCGGACTAATGTTCTTGATGAAGCTATTTAAGGTAGAAAATAAGCGAGCGTTTAGGGAGCTTAGATATTACTAGAATTATCATAAGCTCTATCAATCTTGAATAATTTCTTATATTAATTAGGATTATTTATTGTAAAAGCGTTACTATAAAAAGTGCCTATGCCTTACGCGGTCTCTGATTCACTGGAGCTGGAAAAGGGGGGGGCTCGCTTGTCGCTGTTGGCTTTCCGATATCCGCTAGCTTCGGTACATCACTTCTCGCTATTACCTAGCTTCCCGAACCTCAGCTAGGTAAGCGAGCTAAGGTAGCATCTGCACATTGTTCGACATTGCATTATCGGAGCAACGAATTATTCAGCGTTGTTCTCCGAGTTACTGGGTAGGAAATGCTGCATTGCCGACGAGTAGCCAAAGCTTATTCATGCTTACTGTTAGCTTCCCGACTTCCGCTAGTGTCCGCACGTCGCTTCTCGCTGTTGGCTTTCCGACTTCCGCTAGCGTCCGCATATTGTGGTATTGCCTCTCGCTGTTGGCTTTCCGCCTCCGCGCTTAACGTCTGACATCTGCACATCATTTACCGATTTTTCTCAAGAAGTCCCTGTTAGTGGCATCTGATGCATGGAACTTTCCATGCATGTTCCTGGCATATACCGACTTCAATAATAGAGCAGGACTTACGAATTAGGAAGGTGAACAACGAGACGAGTAGATGCACGAGTCAGGCAGCCACGGATCCTCTTTTCTTCATGGTGGCGTATGAAGTAAAGTCATGAGGGGTATCAAAACTGTCATCCTGCTTACCAAAAACTCCGCTAATCGTCAAATCTCTCGGCGGCTTTCTCAAAAATACATGAATATTTCGCTAGTTTCCAGCTGTCTAAGAGCGGGGTCTGCGGGGTCTGCGGGGTCTCCAAGGTCAAGCATCCTAAAGATTCTACTAGCACGGTCGTTTTGACATCTTCATCCGTTTACGCATAGAGCTGATCAATTGTTCATGAGAGGCGGAATAATGTTGAGAGGATGGCCGGAGAAGGCGAAAAGAATCAATCCAGTCTCTATATAAAGGAGCGGTCCTTCACCTCCTTTACTTGTGTTGCCATCATCGTCTTTGCATACCTCATAACCACTACCATTTTCGAGACAAGTTTTCTGGTAGTCACGATGAGGAACTTTCTATTTCAACAGGTCCTCACTGGGTCACTTCTTTCCTCCACAATCTTTGTAACCCCAGCTGTTGGGAAAGCCATTCGTCGAACCACTTCCTGTCACAGCAATCATTACCCTGGCCCCGTTAATCCCAGTTTTGAAACAGGTCTTACTGGCTGGACTGTTATCAGCGGGGATGCTTTTGGCAACGCGTCCGTCAGCTCTGCATCTTCATACTGGGGAGGCCCGTTCAATCAAGTCGGTAGCAATTTCCTGTGGGGATATGCTGAATCTGGAGACCCTGCTGTTGGGCAGCTTCACTCAAGTACCTTCCAAGCGAGCAATGTGATGAGCTTTTTGGTTGGTGGTGGCTGGGATCCCGTCAATCTCTACGTCGGCTTGGTCCGAGCAAGCGATGGTGAGCTCTTGCTTAGCCAGACAGGGTCCCAGGACGAGGCTCTGATTCGCATTGTTTGGGATACGAGCTCTTACGCTGGCCAGAATGTCTACATGACTGTCTATGACAACAGCACGGCTACTTCTTGGGGACACATCAACTTGGACGATGTTCGAACTGGATGTGATGCTCTTGGCGACGGCGGCTTGACCTTCAACGTCCTTGGCCAAGTCAATCAGCCCGACCAGAGTACCAGCACTCTATCACCTTCCCAGCTTTACGCTGCAGATTCCGTCCGTCCTCAGTTTCACTACACCCCCTATCAAGGCTGGATCAACGACCCCGCCGGCCTCATCGAATGGAATGGCCGCCATCAACTCTTCAGTCAATTCAACCCGGTCGCGCCATACTGGGGGCCTATGCACTGGTCTCATGCCGACAGTCCTGACGCAGTACACTGGCACAATCTGCCCGTCGCACTCTACCCACCCTACCCCGAAAATCCTGCCGATTCCAGCGGTCGCTACACAGGCAGCGCGGTCTTAGACAAAGATACTGGCGCATTGCAACTCATATTCACCGACGCTACAGATACCGCTCTTCACCCCAACGCGGTCCCGGAAGTGGTCTCATCTGCAAAGAGCACTGACGGTATCAACTTCCCTCTTTATTCTGGAAATCCGATTATTGCTGGACCACCTGCCGGATCCCCCAGTGGCTTTCGCGATCCGAAAGTGTTCTGGGACCCCGTCGGAAATTCTTGGAAGATGGTTGTCGGCTCAGGCGATGCAACAAGCGGAAAAGTCCAACTCTTCACCACCTCCGACCCTGATCTTCTTCAATGGTCCTACGTTGGCGTTCTCACTGAAGGCGACGGAAGCACCGGCACCATGTGGGAATGTCCAAACTTCTTCCCTCTCGACGACAAATGGGTGCTATTCTATGGCGGGGACTCAGTCGGTTGGTACGAAGTTGGTTCTTACAACGGTACACAATTCACGTCAGAGAAAGTTGGCTTGTTAGACGCAGGACCAGACAGTTATGCAACGCAGTGGTATATCGATTCCGCGGGTCGCAATCTGGCGATTACTTGGATGGGAAACTGGCCCACAAGCAAATGGCCCTCTCGGATCAATGGCTGGGCGGGCGTGCAATCGGTCACAAGGCAGCTGTTTATTCGAGAAGATGGTGGCTTGGGAAGTAAGCCCATCGATGAGGTCTCAAGTTTGGCGACTGGAGCGGCGACGGAGTTGGGAGCGACTAATGTTCATGGTACTATCACCGTTGGCTCAAGCAATACCGCGCGCCTCCAGATGAGTGTGGATCTTGCTTCTACGAACGCGCCTGCTTTCACCGTCCTTCTTTACTCCTCGAGCGCAGAACAAGTAGCTCTCACATACACCGTCGCCAACCGAACTCTTACACTGGATACGACAGATGCTGGGTATGGACAAGCGGGGACCTGGGGCGCTGTCATTGCGGCTCCGACGGACAATGTGATGACGATGGATCTTCTCATTGATCGGTCGAGTGTGGAGGTTTTTGTTGGTGATGGCACGGCGATGACTGCTACTGTATTTCCTAGATATCAGGAGAGTAAGGACATCAAGATTGTGAGTAATGGAGGGAAGACTGTGTTTGAGAGTGTGAGCTTGACGCCATTGGGGAGTACCTGGATCTGAATGAACGCCCACGTGAGAGGTGAAGGGTGTCCAACTAGATTAGCTGAACTTTGACCTTGTTCGAATAATGAATGTGGTCAGACTTATTTTCTGCAAGCAAAGACACATCTTCCTCAGTGATTCTCTTAGATATTCAAGCCACCCCCAAGAAAATCAAGTCACAACGATTAACGCCTTCTTGTCAAATTCCGCGTAGTAACATTACCGGCTGGCTCCCCAACCATACCCTCGAACGGATCATGAAGTGTCCCAGAATTTCCCCACAGTGACACGTCCTTCAAACAAGATGTCGTTTTCGGCAAACATCCTGCCCTTTGACTTCGGAAGACAAAAGAAGACCCAGACCAAACAGAGCACACCGGAGCCTGCCCAGAAGAATCCGGATTTATCTGCCCAAACTCAGGCAGTTAGACTGATCATCCGAGCGGGGATAATATTATTGAAAATACCAACAACATTAAAAGCCGTACGTGCAAGTACAACAGTTCTGTTGCACACAGTTGACGAGGGAATCTCGCTCATCAACCAATAAAAAACTGGTCCAACGGTACAATCGTAGACCAATGTAAATATGACCAGCGTTCCACCAGTTACCCATGGAGCTGCCTTATCGCTCGGTGACAACTCAACGAATCCGACGTGAATCCGACGACGAGCAGGCAGATTTCAAGGCCGACGAGACCAACGAGATACAGAGTTCACCGTCCATACCGTACTATTCAGAACCAAGAGAGGAAAATCTCCATAGCTCCTAAACCGAATTGACCCATAGTGAAATTGAAGGAGTAAACAGTGTAGAGTCCGGCAGGCTCCAAAAATAGAGTAGAGAAACCACCCAGACCGTTGCCCCAAAGCGTTCAAACCATCCAGACCATATATACAATTTCGGTTCGGCGGAGATTGGTTCCTGCTAAACATTCCCAATAGCTGGCCTCGGATGGATTAGCCTCTTTCTCCAGCTGGTTGGTATGTATCATCATAGCAACGACATTGCCGGGATCAAACATCAATGTGGCCCTCTCTTCTTGTGTTCAGATGTCTCACGGCCTTTTCTGAATCAGAGTATCGCCATTTTCGCACCTGCCACCAGGGGGACTCAGGTGCCAGTATAATGCCAATGAGAAGTGGCAGCGGCCAATGAAGGGCAAGGGGATCCTGTAACCACTTTCGCTTGTGTAGCTGAGAATGCCTCTAAGCACTCCCGAGCCGGGCAGCAGGCTAAATACCCAACAGAGATTTACGTATGTCGTCAAGTATGGTAGTAGGCTAACCGGGGCTACTTCAAAAGACACGACTTGTCCGGTTACAGTTTCAGCCCTTCTAATAAGGACGAGGAGCAAGGGGATTCTATTTTGACAACTGTGTAAAAATATCCTCCGTATTTGTGACTACATTTGAAATTATGTTCTGTTTGGAGAAAAGATTTTTCTGTGATTATATCGCAGCGACAAGGTTTTGACGATTGGAATTGGAAAATTGTTACCTGGGATTTATTATGCTTTATGGTTATAGATCACACCGAGCCATACGAGCTCCATCTCACAGCAATGTTTGGCGATCTCCGCAATTCCAGAAATAATGAAAACGTCCCTTCTATTCCGCTCAGTTCCAGCGACTTCAAATCAAGCTTATCCGCAAATAACTTTTCAATTGCCTGCATACGCCTCGAACGGACCTATGGCTCCGGGGACTTCTCGAAAGACATTGTCAACCTTCAGGGAGGAATTTTGCGGCCCTGACATCACAGTGAGCTTGGAATGAGACAGGAGGGCACCAAAGCTTACGCTAAGCAGATACTGATTCCTGCATTAAACCTTCCTTCACCGACCAGACACATTGACAGGCATTTGTTCACAGACATCCAGAGGCTCTAGAGGAAGAAGAGAGCCTCCGTGTAGAAGGCAAGTGGTGTTCAGACGGTGGCGTGAGCGTTGTTCGTAGCGCTGTTTGTTCAGATGAGGTTCCTTCGTCGGGCAATGTCGCCCTTCGCGATGATGGTGCTCTAGAGGCGCTGGCATCTCTGAGAGCATTTCCAGGTCTAGAGTTCACGCTAGTGAAGCTCCCGGATCTTGAATGTCGTTCTCCAATGGGTGTGGTGCTCCCATCTGCGCCACCACCTGAATGGTACCGGGCTTCCGTATCCTCTAGTTCATGATTTAAGAGATCCTCGGCTGGGGTCCTAGCGTATGAATCTGCGTTACGTCTCCACTCCTTGTCGTCAGGGAACAGGTCTCGGGACGGTTTGAGTAAACGGTTGCCGAACGACAAACTTCGGTCCTGCATACGCACAGGCATGGGCTTGTCTGAGCTTCTTTCTCCAGTGACAGCAACTGCTCGTAGCGACGGAGTGATTTCAACTTCTGTCGAAGTTCTTTCAGCAGCGTTCGATAACCTATGGGTTTCATCAATGGACTCTTCTGCCGGAACACCTTGGGATGATACTGGAGATCTGTCTCTGTGGGGTCGAGTTGATGAAGAATCACCAGGATCGTCGGAAGCGTCTGCCTTCTTTTCCTCTCGACGACCCCTTACGAACAAAGCCCCGGCAACGGCAAATGCAGGACCAATAAATGTTGCCCATTGGCCTGGGAAAAGCATCAGAACTGTCAACCATTTGACTGACGTGATTGGGAATTGCCTACCAATAGCTGTCATAGGCTCACTCTGCCATTTAACTTGGACGCTGTAGAAGTTCCATTCGCCGAGGACAAGAATGCAAACTACTAAAGCACCAAACAGGAGGAACTCCTGATAATCCAAGATTTCCCGGACAAGGTTCCCCGAGGTCCGCGAGGCTCGCTCGACATCCTCCTTATCTTCGGCAAAGGCCTCCATCCACTTTCCCTTGAGAATCTTGATCCACATATACACCAGATAAAGGACCGGTGGGATACAGCACCCGGCGGAGAAAAGTGTACCCATGCCAAAAGTGATTCTTTCTGGTGCTGGGACCAGGAAAATGCTGTTGGCTGAGCCTTGTCGGATACCAGAGAATGGGCCCTGAGTAGTTGAACAGGTGATACTGCAGTTAGGTGGGTTGTTGTAGTTGAAAAGATACGGATTCGTGGAAGTTGGTTGGCCAGAATTATCGTACGGGCACGGATGTGTTTTAGTCCGACAAAATTCGACTGTCAAACTCAGCAGCCCTTCGAAGCCAAAATGTGAGAATTTTGTCCCATAGTCAAGCTTGGCATACCACTCACCTGCAAGGATAAGGATCGTCCATGGCAAAATCATAATCTTTCCTGGTTCCGCCCAGTACGCTCTAAAAGGCAGAATCGTTTGATCAGTACTGCTTTGGACGAATTTCAATTTGGATTTTAGAGAATGCCTTGTGTGTAGTATCCTCTGAGGATCTATTTGAGCAGCAAAGCATTCGCAGAATATACAGGCATGGAGCATTGACCCCCAGAAGATTTGCGGCTTACCGGGACCGTTTGACTGTCACAGGAGCAGCCAAGATGCCTATTGAGCATAATTGGAACGCTCCAAAGATATCCATATCGACAAACCCTAGACATCTTCGTCAATTTCCGTCCACTTATCTAATCAGAAGACTTGCCATCGTTGTGAAGAGCTGCGAGGACGATTGCATGAACTGCCGCTAGGGCGGGGAAAATCAACGCTGCTGCTAAGCCGACTTTCCTGAGGAGGTTGGATTTATCTCCAAGCACACATACTATAATAAGGAGATAGTATCTGAAACGCAAAATATCAGTTCGAGATGTCCAGTAGGTCTGCACCGATTTGGGGTCCCAGTGGACAAAGGGTATGCTTACAGGTACCGCGAACCCGGACCATACTGGCCTGATAAGGGAAACTCGCAGATGACGTGCAGTACTTGGGTGGTATTATTGGTTGCTGTCTGTGTAGCGTTCCGTTTCAAGAGGGTGTCAAGCACCGCGGTCAAAGGCAGTCTTGGCATTGTTCAAGAGCCTCCAGACGCAAGTGAATGGAACGGCTCTGAAGGCAATGGCCAAACAAGTTAGAAAGTGTGGTTATCTATTTGCGTGCGCAAGGAGCAGCACTGCTGCGGAATCAGGAGAGGCTGAGAAAAAGAAAATTGTCATGCTCATAGCCTTGCGGTCCTTCCAAATCTTGTGGTACATTATGTTTCATTCAGCCCCGCCCTAAGAAGACCGAAACTCAATGCAAGACAGCTCGGAGCCTCACACAGCCCGCAAAAAGGCCAATGATGAGCTGTGACTCTAGGATATGGGTGCGACACATGACCTTCACCGACGGGGTCTGCCGTGGAAAGCGGTGAGCATAAGGCTTCCATATGTATCTTTACCTGTAGAGGATCGACAAAAATCATGCTCGCTCCAAGTTGGAGTTCACTGATAATCGCCCAGAGACTCACTGCTCGCGATTCAACATTACGCCCTATTTCTACCTATATTCTTAAATAGGAATGCACAGCTTTCCAATCCACTAACAAGCCGTCAGACCTCTAGGAGCTCTATCTCCATTCTCTAGCAGCCTCGTCGTGCGATTCCAAAGAGTGCGCAATCCGCCCCCAAAGCTGGGCGTCCAATCTGGGGCCCGTTCTTACCTTTGGGGCGTTCGTGCATAATCATTTTGCTCAGCAGACCCAGCTGAAACGCCATTGCCCTGCTGTTGCCTAGATTGGGCTTGCGGCTGGGACAAATGCGGCTGATTCCGAGCCTTCTCTTTTCCTGCCTCTACACGAACACTTTCCTCGCCAACTCGCAGTCAACGACCTTGGTCGACTTTTTTTGCCTTTTTCGTTGCTAATGGTTATATTTGCTTTCATGTCCGAGTTCTATGGGCACCTTGCAAATCTCAACCCTCTCTGATCACTACGTGTCGATTTGATGCTCCAAGCAGCTTCCCGACGTCTTTAAAACCCCACCAACGAGTTGAAACCAGGAAGAGGTTGATCTGAACTCTGCTAGGAAGCGTCAAAGCAATGGACAAAACTAGCACAGTCACCACCAGCACCAGCGAGATCAAAAGCTGGCAATCAATCATTACGCTTATTGTGTTCGTGTGCACAAGTAAGTTCGACATACCTTGTTAGGGCTACTCTCAAATCATTAACTTTCCGCGCAGATATTGTTGTCCTTTTCCCAATTGCCATCCCAATACCTCGACGCCTTTCCGAGGCTATCCAAAATAGTCCTACTCTGCGCGACTTGGGGGTAATATCACTCAAGCCGGAAGGCCCCCAGCCTAATGAGATCGAAGGCCAGAATAGCAGAGCACTAAAATTCCCATTGAACTTTGTTACGGCACCCTTGATCGCAGATCTCTTCCTACTTGCTATCCGAGCCATTGGCAGGAAAGAAGTTCATGACGGCATACTCGGGGCAAACAATATCCTTCCTTATAATATTATGATCTTCTTCCTTACCCTAGCATATATCGCCATATCGATCGACTGTTCCGGCCTAATTCGGTGGTTAGCGGTTACGGTACTCCAGAAAGGAGGCAAGCGGGGGAGAGTGCTCTTCTTGCTTCTTTATATTTTCTTCTTTGTCCTAGGCAGCTTCATCGGAAACGACCCTATCGTTCTTTCAGGCACCGCGTTTCTCGCCTATATGACTCGAATAGCACCCAATATCATCCACCCACGGGCATGGATTCACACGCAGTTTGCGGTAGCAAACATCGCCTCAGCAATTCTCGTATCTTCGAATCCGACTAACCTCGTACTCGCCGGTGCATTTGGGATCAAGTTCATTACTTATACGGCGAATATGGTTGTCCCTGTTTTTGTTACAATCATCGTTCTTTTCCCTTTCTTATTATATATGATTTTCAATGAGGAGAACCTTATCCCAAGCACTATTGAGGTGCGAAAGCTCAACGCCAAAGAAAAGGCTGAGAAGCCTCTGGACCCTAAGATTCCTGATAGCAGAGAAATTGCCGAGTCAAAAGGTGATGTTGTGCTCGAGATCTTAAATCCTTTTATCGACTGGTGCCACGCTGGTGTTGGAGCTTTTGTTATGTCAGCGACTCTTGTTACTCTTCTGGTACTCAATGCAAGCGATCAGAAGAAAGGAGGCAGAGAAAGACCCGTTTTCTATGTTACGCTTCCTGGCGCATTTGTTATGTTCTGCTGGGATCTTGGGTGGGGGTGGCGAAACAGGAAAAAAACGCGTTTGATTGCTCAAAGAGGCTTTGAAGCAAAAGAGGCTCGTCGAGCTCAGCAAGTGCGCGAGGCACAGGAATTGGCCCAAGCGCAACAGATGATGAGCACCGCGTCACGAGAAGAGGACCAGGAGAAGGGACTTAGCTCCATGCATGTCGCGACTGAATGGTTGAGCCCAAACTATCGAAGAGAGTCGAGAATGGTACGATTCGTCAGGCTGACGAGGGCAACTTTCCCAACGGTTACTGAAGTGTTAAAACTTTTACCATACGCGCTCTTGCCTTTTGCCTTCTCCATGTTCATTCTAGTGCAAGGATTAGTGTCAAAAGGCTGGGTTGCAGTATTTGCCTATGGATGGGACTATGTACGTGGCTTCTTGAGCTCCTTTCCCCCTTCAGTGTCTTTCAAGCTCCGACACAGTTAAGAGTTCCTGTTTCAGAATCTCTCAAGATTATACTGATTCAAGTTGCTAGTGGGTGAACACGACAGGAACCGTTGGTGCTATATGCGGCATGGCTTTCTTATCTGTAATTCTATGCAACGTAAGTGTTCCGATATATTGTTTTGAAACCCACACATGATTAGCTAACGTGCTACGTCTTCCACTAGTTTGCAGGTACAAACATTGGCACTACAATTCTTCTCTGTCGTGTTATCCAAACGTGGCAACAGATCCATATTAACAACAAACTTCCAATCTCGGATCGGACTCTGTGGGGAACAATATATGCTATGGCACTTGGGGTCAACTACGGTGCATTTAGCTCTGCGTTTAGTGCCTCACTTGCTGGTCTCCTATGGCGGGATATCCTCAATAAGAAAGGCATTCCGGTTTATCGTCTGGAATTTGCTCGGATTAATCTTCCAATTATCTCTATCGCTATGGCCTTTGGATGTTCCACACTTATTGCACAGGTCTATGTCATGAGGAACAGCAAACCTTACGATGCATAGATTCCTGCCATTATTAAGTAATTCCTCAATTGTTCGACGAATCGGCCGGTCTTCTAGTGCCTGTTCATCACTGGAGAATATGATAATAAACAGCGCAAGCGCGATGCGTGTCCGTTTCTTGAAAGAAATAAGCAGCGAAAGGCATTCTGCGACAGACACGAGCACTTGAAATGTTCTGTGCCAGAAACTAAAGAGATGACAAGAGGGAGTTATCTGAATGTAATCGAGGATAGGCACTGTCTGAAAGCGAGTGAGAGCAGCTTAAATATTGGCGTGAGGAAGGCTGCGTTTGTCGAGAAAGGTGTATTTTGTAATTAGATAAAGGCGAGCAAAGCGTAGTGAGGTTCGAGTAGTGAAAAGGAAAGGAAATAGAATAATAATAGATTACTATTACGATTTGCTAGCCTAGCATTGAAACATAATGGGTAAAAGCAGCTACGTAGTGAATATTATCGATTGATGCATTGAAGTAAACCTTGCTAGCGATAGCAGGGTGTTTACCACGAGTATTTATACAGATTATGAGGGGCTGCGACTTGTCACCGAGGGTATTAAAGAAGTGCCTAAAGATTGAACTAGATGCGACAAGTAGCTTGTGAACTATTCAAGCGATTTATAGCTGTTTCAGAGTTATCAAATCTCGGGATCCATTTACATTGTGCTGGAATCAAAGGAGGAGAGATATCTCCTCCCAAAATGTACTTGGATTAAGGGTTAATTTCCTCGTGGGTGTAAAGTACAGCGTTGTGCCATCTAGCAGCGGTGCTAAAACATAAGTTAGAAACGGCAGAAAGGACGGGAGTGGGAGCACACCGTTGCACTCGAGATCGATGGACCGACAAGAGCGATCTGAGATGAACGGAAGATGCAAGTTCCTAATGCCAGATATTACCAAATTCTTCCGGATATATGTGGCGAAGGAGACTTGTAAATGCCGTACTCTCAACACTTGGGTTCGCTGTGATATCGCGTGTATATATGTTCTCCCTGCGATGGGGGAGGGGTAAGGGGATTGCGGAAGCGAGCCCCTGAGCGACCTCGCTAAACTCCTGTCTACCAATACCCTAACCAATCAGAGAAAAGGGGGTAACACTGGCGAGGGCACCCAGTATTTCCTTTTCCTTTCACGGAAATTAGGCGGAATATCACTACCAAAGGATAATAAAATCTTTGGCTCATAAACATTAAGACATCGCTCAATGAAATTAATCACATAAATCTTTACTTAAAATTATATAATTATTATTAAATATTTTAAATATATTTTAAATTAATATAATATTATTTTAAAGAATTTTCTTTTTATATAATTTAAAATTAAATTTCTTTTTTATAAATATTTCTTTTTATTAATTTATAATTTTAATATATTATTTATTTATATAAATTTTAAAATTTTAAAATTTAAATAATTTTTTAATTTTTTTTCATTTATATTTATTATATATTATTGAATTTTAATAATTTTTAATAAATAAATTTCTTTTAATTATTTTATTAAACTTTTGTTTTTATTTTTAAAAAATATAATAATAATTAAAGATATTTATTTTAAAATTTAAATTATATATTATATAAATTAATATAAAATTAATTTTAAACTTTTTTTTTAAAGAAAAGATTTAATATTTTAAAATAGTTTTTTAAAATAATATATAAATCTTATAATTATTTCTTTTATAAAATTTATTATTTTTAAAGTTTATTTATAATTTTATTAATATTAAAAAAGATTTAATAATAATTATTTATAATAAAAGTTATAAGAATTAATAAAATATTAAAAAGAACTTTATTAAAATGTAAAATTCCTTATATATTTAATTATTTAAATATTATATATATAATATATTAAAATAATATTAATAAAGAGAATTATTATCGGTTCACCGGTAACGCGTAGCAGTCGTCACGTATTCGTGGGAATGCTAATTGCGTAAAGTGGTGATTGATTCGTGGTTGTTCAGTGAGGAAGAGTAATCGACACCTTGGTGTTAATACCCTTCCCCGGGGTGCAGCCAAGCCTAATTGGGACTAGCCACGTGACCAGTATAGTTACAGTATACAGCCGTTTCAACAATTATTTTCTTAAAATTATTTATTGTCGGTTCACCACTTAACGCTTAGCAGTCGTCACGTAGTCCGTGGAATGCTAGTTGCGTATAGTGATGGTTGATTCAGGAGAGGAAAGGAGCATCAATACCGTGGTGTTGATATAACCTTTCCCCGTGATCTAACTATGCCTAATCGGGTCTAGCTACACGGGGTTGTCCGCGCTGTCACGTGACCAGCGCAACTACTGTGCAGCTGTTCCAACATTTATATATTTATATATATTTTTAAAGCTTATAATAAAGGAATGGTTTTATTAAAAGAAGTTAATATTCAATTATGTATAAAGGGGAGTTTCGGAACATGAGGGAAAGTATTACTAGTACTTGTTAATATGGCTACCTCGTTCCCCTTACATTCCAGTTTTCTGTCTCTAGTGCCAATAGATCTAGTTGCGTTTTCAACCCTCCGCCATCCAGCCCATGGATTTATTTTCATATGGCAAGATTCTCCTTATCATTTCCATCATTTTCAAACCTTTACTATACGTCTCAAGCTCGTTTGCAGCTTCGATCTCTATTAACACTGCTCTCACTGTCTCATCAAAACGTCTTTCTTATATCCCCTTTCTATTATCTATAAACATTAACTTACTCCTAATAGTCTTCCTCCTAGTAGTTTGCATAATGTCACTTTGGTTTATGCGTTCTGCGAGCATAACAATCCGAATGAAACGACCAAATCGCAATTTACCTCCGAGATATATCGGATAATAGGAAAATGTCTCGACCCGCCGATAAATATAGGCAATTACTTCCAGACTTAGTTCCTATAGAAGATCAGGTTCTTTTTCCATTATCCTAGCTTAACATAGCAATCACTTACGACCTGAGAACCGTCCAACATTGCGCGCCACAAAGACCACATGGTGTACCAATGCTCCTTTGCGTAGGGAAGCAGGCAGAAATTGGTTACTGTTTCCCGATGGCTGCCTTTGCCATCCGAAAGGATCTTCCCAATGTCGAAACCTGCCTATCTACGCGATTTGAGCAAAGCTAGAGCAAGTTGTTTGGCCCCACTTGATTGGCTGAGGACCGAGTCCACAATTATCGATGGCGTCTCTTTGGCTGGAATTCTGGGGACTACTGTGCGGGATACCTGAGTATCAAAGACTCCATAGTTGAGATAAGTAATAATGATACGACTCATTTCGATTTTAGCAGCATCAAGCGTGAACTGGTACTCCGGGGAGTCGCTAATGTGACCTGCAAGGAATTGGACAATGCTGTGATGAGCGAAGCGTACAGTAAGTTCCTCCTCATCTATGGTGATCAAACTACCACAACACGCCAGTGTTGCATTGATATTGTTGACCAACTTTGCTGTATCCCAAATCGTTATACTAACTTTAACACTCAAAGCCTCGCGGAGTTCTTCCACCGTCAGAGGACGACAAGCTGCTGTGATATGTCTTAATATCCTCTATTGATACTGAGTCCCATTAGTCTGTCCCAATTTCTGTAGAATTTGACGGAAGATTTCGGGTAAGTCGCGTGGTGGGTCTTTCAAGGCACTCCTGATCGCATAGTCCGTTTTCTCGTCACAGATACTATCTATCTGGAGAGCGACCCAGAGAAACCTAACCTCGTCAGAAAGCCTTTTGCAGCAAGTATTCAATACTCACATTCCTTGGGTACCACCTTCAAGTGCATCTCGTATCTCGAGGATGATGGCTGGATTACTGACCGAAAGTTTGCCGGACTCTAGTCGAGCCTCTAGTTCCGCGTCTATAAAGTCCTGGATATCAGGATTTTCAGCTGGGATTGGAAGTGTCCGTAGAGGAGCATATTTCCCCATGAAGATCGGCGGAAAGACCTCTACCTGTTTCATAGTTTCCGGTACTGTATCGCGGAACGACACACACAGGAGAAGATCACTTTTTCCTTGGAGTCGCTTCAATAATCGAAATATTTCCTCTTTCTCGTTTTCTGCACACTCGTCCACCCCATCCAGGACAAAGTAATAGGCCTTGGTTGACATGGAAAGAGTTCTATGGATCATCCGAATGAGGTCATCAGAATCGTAAACAGGTCGTGTTTCTCTAATCAATTCATCCATATTATCGAAGTCGCCTGATTGTTGAAGGAGCTGTCTAGCTAGGCAGCCTATGATCGTTCGCGGCTTCAGAGACTCGGAGATACCAGGTCGACAGAAGAAGTATAGCACAATACCTTTAGACGCAAAAAGGTTCAAGTCGTCAATTATGCTGGCCATTATTATCGTCTTTCCAGAGCCTAGCTTCCCTGTCAAATATAATGAACAAGTGTCTAGTCGGTTTTTCCAGGTCTGATAAGTGACGTTGCTAGTGAACCATGTTGCACTACCCTTCTTACGAGCTTGTTTCCACGAAGTCGCGTAGTCATAGGTAGAACACGCATCCAGAAACTGTATCCTTGCTTCCATCTTTCGGCGATACGAATCAGAATCAACGTACTTCAAAATAAGTCTTCTGAACATTGAGCTCTCTTTCGCCTCTTCTTCGATGGTATAACTGCTCAGTAAAGTCACTTCCTCCTTGATGGAATTTTCCCACAACCCAAGCTCCGATTGTATCTTCTTGAGCTCTGAGTCAACGAAATTGGATGATAGTTGAGCAAGAGCTGACTTCTTTGAGTAGTTCGTTGTTTCCTGACAAAGGCGGACAACTGTAATGAAATACTCGTAAAGATAGCCTTGAGGTTTCTTCGAGCGAGAAAAAAGTAGGGCCGTTGCCTGGTAGCGTGGTGCAGAGCGTCCGACGGCCATGAAAAGCATGGAGAGCTTTTCAAGGTAGGATCCAGATTGAGAGATTGTCGATGAAAAAAAGTCAGATAAGAGAGCGAGACTCAAAGTAGAAGTACGTAGCGCTTACAAGCAAAGTCATTCGCACCAGAGACCACACACAACATGCGATCAAATTTTGAGAATCACCAATGATTATGTCGCCGATGGACGCAAACTGTTGCACGGCTTGCAGCACATTTGTCAAGCGGGGACCGAAGCAACGTCTTCCCTTCCGACTCGCGGACCGATCAATCTCAGCTGTCAGTCGCATGACATCGCTGATATCAGGAGCCGACTTCTGCGCTTGCGACCTACAGGTTCGAAATTCTGCCTTCTGCTCGCCAGAAAGAGCAGCCTCGAACTCGGGGACTGCTTGCGCCAGTCGTATCTCCGGCTTCCGCCTCGACGAACTGGCGAAGGATGCAGCAAGCATGGCTCAACACGTCGATTTGTTACATGCGAAAGAGCTTTATAACATAAGGTGCCAAAGAAGTGCAGATGAAATGTCAGTGTAGAGATCTGTGAAGCTCATCTCCAACGAAAGATGGTGAAGAATGAGGTGACAGTTGCAGTTACAGGGGTGCAATACACATGAGGTGAAGCTTGAAAAGTGAGTATATTGTAATGTCTGAAGAAGTTGTCTAAGGAGCCAAGTGGGGGACTGCTCGGGGAGCTCATATCCCACTGGAACAGCCTAATCCCCATTGGGAACGGCTAGTACTAAAGGAGAGAGGCACGTGATATCCAACTGACATGAGGCGGAGGCTGTGCATGCACGCCCAACGCCTGGAACGCCCTGGCTGCGCATGGTTGGCTCTCTTTGACTAATCAGTACTCTGGCTCCGCCTGACATCCTCAGGTCTCATATCCACTGCAAATCGCGAAGATTATCTCTGATGGGGGAAGCAATGGCTCGCATGCGAGTTATGGATATGAGTTCCCGCGATGCGGAGAGAGAGGGGCGGGGGGGGGGTCTAAAGGTGATAAAGTTAATTACTTAATCTCACGGTTCTTACCTTCTTAAGACGCTATCATGAAATATACAGACCTTAATCGTTTCAATGCTATTAAAAGGAATAATATTACGGAGGAGCGAGGTCGGTAAGAATGAAAAAGGAATTAATTAACAGTTATAGTACCTATTTTATATTAGAAAAGTTAAACCCGAAATTCTCTTCCCCTACAGAGTGTCTTGTTTCCCTCACATCAATGAAACAATCTGTCACTAGCTCTAGTTACTTGGTTCTACTCCCTTCTCTTCCTCCAATAAAGCGCTCAATTTTCAGCCGCTGTTAACCCCTCCCAATACCCCCCTAGTCTCGTCCAGCTACATCACACCCACAATATCCGCAATCAAGAATATCTCCCTATTATACGCAACCGTCAAAATAGGACTATTCCGAAAGTTGTGCCGTCACACATGGCCTATTTCTAGCCCCTTTTACTTGAGTATAACACCTCATAGTCTATCCTAATGCTTTAAGCGTTCTTCTTTCACTGGAATTACTATAGAGTCCATAATAAAAGCAAGCTGCAATGCGATGAACGCTTTTACTATCAAGCCGAAGAAGGAAACAAGAGCGCTCCATATAGTAGGAAGGTAAATATACATCGGAATTGCAGCAGCAGAACAGAGACTCAAACAGCTTCATAGCCGTCATATTGGCTTGCCTCTTATCCATCATTTCAAGATATCTCACACCATTCTTCCATACGTATCATACAAGGCTCAACTCTCATGCAACAATCTACAAGCAGGAAGGAAATCTGCACTTTGCCAGCTTTCTTGGGGCAATTAGCCACTGCCAAATCTATCACACCTGGCTCTGGTATATTTGAGCCGCCTAGCTCTCTTAAGTTATTATTTGGGCTCCTAAAAACCGAATCAGATCACCATCTTGCTGCCTTCTCTTGTAGAACTCTTTGCAAAGTCTCCAGCAACTTTACTAAACAAGCTCTACATGTGCCGTAGCTAATCTCCGATTTCAAATCACCAGAATGTGTCAAACTTCTCATTTCCTGCATTTTGTCTTCCTAACTTTTATATTAGCGCCCTCGTGTTGCCTTGAGGTAATGCATGGAGCTGATATATTACGCATCAGAAGGAAAGACAAACACGTGTTGTAGAAAGCTTGAAGTTCACTCAATGCTTCTTCCACCTGGTTGGTTGGTATTGGAAGAGAAGATATATCTCGTTCTCACTAAAGTAAGAAAGAAGTGGGATGCAAAGATTTAACTATTCCTTCTTTAAATAATCCGAGGGTTACCTGGCTTCTCATTTCTCTAAGTCTGTCTCTGTTCAATCTTGATACCAGCCTCCTCACAAATCCTTGTCAATTCCTCCTCCCTCTTTTCCGTCGTTGCTTCTGCGAGCTGCTTTATGAATTTGGTGTTATCCTGTCTAGTTCTCAATGCAAGGAAGAGTGGTAGAAGGATGAATCCCAGAGAAAGTGCGCCAACCATAATGAACAATCCTCTTGCGAACACGTTCTAGGTATACTCCACATATCGGCCACATTCAACGGGCCTGGCTGCCAGATCCGGCTGAGGAGGAAGATGTCGCAAAGCGCCATAGCTCAGTAAGTTCTAGAACATACTAGCTTACAGGCGAGAGAGATAAGGCGGGAGACATTTTCGAGTCAAACTCCTACAAATCAAACTTGTACCCTGTACCGAAAATGATATAGACAAGTTCGAGTGAGACTAGAGTGGGTGGCAAAAGTTCCTTGACGTGAGGCCTTCGACGGCAGGTCTTAGTGAAACGCTGATAATGAGTTGCACTTAGTCGGATGATATAACGATTTGGTGGATGGGTGGCAGGAAGAGGAAATGGTGTCTTCGTGAAGATATTTATAAGTTTATGAAAAAGAGGAACTAATAACTTTTTCGCACTGTGCGCTTGCTCGCTAGTATTTAGTGATTGTAAGTTTAACCCGTTAGGGTTCAATAGGCCCCTAACTATTACTTGTCCGCTGAGGTCCCTATAATGTCAAGACTCGTGTCAAAATCTGGCTTAACCTCCTTTCTATAATAATAGTCGCGCAAATTTCTGTTTCTAGATATAGTCTTATAGAAATAATAAGAAATATAAACTTGTTAAGGATATATTACCGCATCCCCACGAGATCCTGTAAAGTCCCATCCTTTAACACCTTATAATATGCCTTATTAGTTATACATTACAGTAAGCTTAAAAAACCCTTCCTTTAAAATTTGATTACTTTATAAAGGCCCAACTTTCTACTTGAGAACTAAGCTATTAAATAAGTCTCACTAACCGAACCGGGTTGCCTTTATTCCTCCTGTCCTTATTATGGAAGTGTTCCGTAAAGTTTCCACTGACTTTGCTATACAAGTTCTACAAGTCGTGTAGCTAATCTCCGTTTTTCAAGCCGCCAGAACCCGTCTTCCTTCTCGTTTCCCCCATTCTCTCTCTTCCTAACTTCAACATCAACCTCCGGGCACCTTCTCCTCAAACTCTCCTCTCTCTCCTCGGGCGTGGCTTCTAGTAGCTCCCTCATCGCCTGATAAAAATGCTTGTGGGATTCTCGTGCGAGGATAATTGCCACAATGACAACAAGCACCATCGTTCCCAGAATTATGAATAGAAAAAGCCGATTCAGTTCTGCGATAGAATCCTCCACATATGCCCTGCATTCCCGAGGGGTTGCTGCAACCATCGGGTATTCCCACAAATTAAACTTATGGTCTTCAGGCTCGAAAAGCGGAGAGGTAGACATTGTGGTGTTATGTTTAGCTTCAGAAGTTGATGTTTGGTTTGATAAAAAAAAATTGGGGTCGAGGAGGAGAAGCGCGAGAGACGATAAGATCGGGTGACGGATGCGAATAGGTTGTCTATGGTGTATTCGTGACTGAGAAGTATGTAGTATAGTTGCATCCAGTGGGAGATTCAGTGACCTGCGTGTACAACCGAGATGGAATTATTAGAGAAATCGATAAGTTTGTTGAGAAGAATGAAAAGTCATTGGAAAGAAGAAGAAAGCCTTTTAAATATTTGTGTACCTTAGTTCCCGTCCTCGCTTGCGACCCTAGTGAGTCCAGGCCGTGCCAATTAAAAGCGGTCTCCCGGCGTCATAAAATCGCTTGGTGGCCCTATCCGTCCAGCTGCCACCAGGCTCCAGCTTTGCCAGGTCCGTGCTGAAGCTAAGCGAACCAACGAAATCGCATTTTCCAGGCTTTAGGGATGTCTTCCCTATAAATTAGTGATCCACACTCTAAAATTTAGGGATGTGGTCGCTAAAACACAGCGAGCTTTAGCAGCAAATTTTGGTGTTCCTGTTCCCTCGTCTGCTTAGTAAGCTGGCAAAGCTGGTGGCAGCAGAACGGCTATCATAGTAGCGGCCTACATGGTTCTTACGAGCCCACCCGATAGAGTCTGTGTTTTTAGGGTATTTCGCTGGCAAAGAGCCACCAAAGAGAACTTTGGAATTTTTAATTTATATCGAAATAGCTTGAATAAGTGCTTAAAACTCAATTAGGCTTCCTTTTTCTTATTTGCTCGGGTTTAAAGACACGATAATTTGTGGTTATTTAATAATTGCGAATTAAAATCATTGACTTGGTTTTCGCGACGCCTGAAAACGTCGCTAAAAACACAGACTTTATCGGGTGGGCTCGTTAGCGCTATCATTGCTCTGCCAGCAGCGCTTTAGGCTTTGAATGTCCTACAGCGCCTCGTAGCGTCCACATAGGGAGTAGCGGCGAGAATTATAGGGCCTTATTGGGCAGAATCACTAAATTCTCAAGCTACAGGGCGCTGAAGGCGCAATTGCCTTGCAATCCTGTTACTTTATGCGCCGATCTACGTATGGATATCTCGGTTAGTAATCTGTCACGCAGGAGATAGTCTCTAATATTTCCCTTTGCACTCACTCTCATGCAGTTCATGGTCTTGTGAGCCTATATTTCTTGATTTATAAGTAGATCCTGAACAAGTTATGCATGGCTAAATGAACACGGAACAGACTGCAGCGGAGACTGCTCCTCGGACTACAGGAAGAGGTAGACTGCAGGTCAGCTAAAGGCCTCAGGCGGAGTCGGGAACCAGCCTGCTGCCTTCTGGATAATTTCTATATGTATACATACATACCCCAGAAAACCCATTTCAGGGTCTCGATCTTTTCCCCCAAAGCACCTCAAACAAATCTTCCACGCCCGCATCTCTTCTTAAACAAGGCACACAGTAAGTGATCCTTTAACTTCAAGATAGTAAATTCGTACTCGACATCCCTTTTCATTTCTCCGATACTAACAATACTATACTAGTAAGATAACGTCTAGTAGAGTGAAATGCAGACATTGCGGTGTATGGTCAAAATCTAACTTCGATACCTGTAACCCATATGGAGAGATCCAGCGGCAGCAACATGACTAGAGGAAAAGGGATGAGAGGAGACGAAGGGACGCGGAGGAGAGAGCTAGCAGGGAGGATGAGGGGCGACTTAGGGTTATTATTATCGATGGCACACAAAGTGGACATGGAGGTGGGAGCGGGAGCGGAAGCAGAAGTGGACATCATGGACATCACGGTCACCGACACTATTGAGTCTTGGCGTGTTTATACGGGAGCGAAAAATGAGGTTGGTGTGGGGCCTTAGCATTTTTAGTGGTGAAGTTGATGCTTCAGGAACGTGGACCCAGAATAAGATAACCCGAAATTAAGCGAGCTGCCCCCGAAGTAAACACGAACGATGCCGTGGGATCTTGATATGAGAGGAACCAGTTTTATTGCAAATATAATCAATCCAAGACCAAAATCAAGCCCCCAGCCTGAAGGCTGCCCCCCCTAGACATAGCCCTTCGTATCCATCTTTAATCACGACCAACTTGATGGCCCAACATCCTAGATTACCAACCCTGGATCCTGTAGGCACCGTTCCCAGTGTGGAACCCCATGCTTCTGGGACCAGCTGTGGGCAACGAATCAACGACACCGAAAAGTTAACCAGAAAACCCCAATTTGGAGATTGATTTCAAGCTTGGATTTAGTGCTGGTGTGGACTCATAGGGCTGTGAGGCTACCTTATAACGCAACGGCCCACTGTTTGCCGTGAGGTCACTTCATCTTAATTGGTAAACCCTGGACTGACTAAGAGGACTACCGGGAACGGACACTTCCCGAATACCTAACAAAATCTTCTCCATGAATCATTCCACCTATTTCCACAAAAACACAAGTCTCAGGACCCCGTACTGGATACAACAATCCCACAGACATCTAAATAACGAATACCTGCTTATAGCTAATACTGCATATAGTACTCGATCCTCTCGCCTGGACCTCAAGGACAGTCATTATTAAACTATGAAATATCAGCTTCTATAGCTAGATTAAACACCTCAATGCTTACTCTTTATCTTTTGAGCTTGTAAACGCTATTTACGTTAAGTTTACTTCTATATAGAAATTCCTAATCGAGAGCTACGAGACCATAATTATAGATATCCCTTATAAATACGAAGTATATATAGACCGTTCTATTAAAAGATTAAATTAGCTTTATCTATTTATCAGTTCTAGGAATGATTCTAATAATTATTATTGCGAAACTTTGCCTCGCACGGACCTTTAAAAGGAATTTCAAAGGGTGTCAAGTAAGCTGCGAGAATTTATTCCCGAGGACAGAGATGACGAGGATGTGATAGTAGCGCCAAACCAATCGTGGCTGCTATAAAGGGATGTTGTATTCGAAGAGCGTGATGTAGATGACGAGGGATGGTGAACTCTATTTTCCGGTAACCTTTAGAGCTTGAGAGCAGTCTGCAAAGAACGTTAACCACCACAAAGGACTCACAGATTCTCGTTCCTGTCCGAAACCCTCTCTTATCCAATCTGCGAACTTTTATCCGAAATCAAAATGTTGAAGAAGGTTATCCTCTTTGCTTACTTCTTCCTGAAGTTGATCGCCTTGGGGATTTGTGCCTTCGCCGGTTTGGGAATTTGCTCTCAGGCGGATACCCGTACCCGGGGGTGGCAGATATACGAGTTTGTTATCGTTAGTATTTCGATCTGCTAAGCGGGTCTTGCATCTTGCAGAAGGGTTGACTTATGGGTAGTCCGGGTTCTCTATATGGTACCTTGTGTACTCGCTCCGAGATTCGTTCTACGCCCTCGATCCCAAGCACATCCCTCGACCTCATCCCATGCGACGCCAAACCATCTTCCGCCTCTTCGAAAGTGTTCTTGCTGGAATGACTCTGCATCTCCTCGCCCGCGCGCAAATGTCATACAGTAAAAGCCCTCCGTTCAATGTTTGCGCGGGAAAGAGTATGGAAGCCGCTTGGAAGACGGCACTCTTCGCATCTTGGGGCTTGCTGGCAACAGATGCAGCCGAATTCCTCAAATCAGTTGGGAAGATGTTGTGGGACGGCCGGAAAGGATGTGGTGCTACTGGTGCTGGTGGATCTGGTGACTGCTGATTTTCCTGCTTCTGGTTCCGGCGGACTCTCTCTTCTAGGTGTGGATGTCTCTCGAGCTATATGGCGGGAGAGGGGCAGTCTGACCAACTGCTGGTACCCTGGATTGGGCCCCATCTTCTCTAGTCATTCATTTGGCTTGTAGGTTGTTTTTTGTTTGCTTTGCTGTTGGGACGAGGAAGGGAGACAGAGGAGAGGTATCGTTTTGCGGCTGCGATGTGGGTTTTCGGCTCTGCGGGCCTGCGTGTGCATTGTTGTCTCTTTTGTTTTGTCTGGAATACCAATGAAGAAGTTCTGTTCTCTTCTCGCAAAGACGTAGCCAAGAGAAATGAGCAAGCGCTGGAAGCAACGGCGGTTGTCGCACCTGCCGCATTGAAGATCCCGTCTCAGTATCACAGCCCCTCGATACAGACCAAGGCACGAGAATCCCAATTCGACTGAACATAGCGAAATACCATTAAATTTACATCGCAGCTTTGGGCGTAGACTGTGGGATGAGATCGGCATGGCATCGCAAACCGGAGCTTTAATCCAACTCCAGTAGTAAGATTACTTGCGAGTTTGAAGGAGTTCAATTCAAGAATGGCGCAAGAAGAACATGAAAAGCTGATAAGGTCGAAAAATGCTCGTAAATAATAATACAAGGCGTAAAAGAGCTCAAAATTCGTAAAATATTATGGCTGCAAATTCGTATCTACGTACGATCGATTGACAAGAGATGTTTTATATATATGAACCGGGTCGAAGTAAAAACTGGAAGAACAAATGTTTCCTGAACGCTAGATCTGGCATTCTGGCGATGTTTCATTCACGAAGAACTCAGATCTTGATCCTGTTCTGCGGTATAAGTTAAGGATGAGGATTCAGATGCTGATTGCGGGCAAGGACGTCAGGATGTTGACCAGAAAAATTGATGATTTGCTCTGGAGAAAGACGACAGGAATGTGGTGTAAGCCAGGGGCTGCAGTGGGTCTTTGTCCGCCGAGCTGCTGCCAGGGACGCCCTCTTACTAAGCAAGGAACACCAAAAATTTGCAACTAGAGCTCACTATAGTTTAGCGACCACATCGCTAAAGTTCAGGGCGCAGATCACTAAATGTCAGGGAGTTCTCCCCAAAGCCGCGAGTGCACGGACCAGGGCGTCCCTGGCAGCAGCTCGGCGGATACCTTTCTCGTTATCCGTTGCGCTTGCGCTGCGGCTGGATCACACTGGTTCGTGCACTAACGAGCCTAATCGCGGTAGTCTGTGCGATCAGGCTGCTTTTCAGGCTTTAGAAAACCAAACTCACTCACTTTATTTAAAATCCTTTAAATAACTATAAAGTATTATTACTTGTGCTTTGATATTACAATTAAGAAGAAGCTAAAGTATATTATCTGATAATAATTCAAGAAGTTACACTAAAATTTAAAATGTCGAAAATTCTTTATAGGGCTCGTTAGTGAGCAAATGGCCCTGATCGCACAGACTACCGCGATTAGGCTCGTAATAAGCGAACCAACGAGATACCGTGCTTTGACGGTTTAGGGGCGTCTCCCTGAAGTTTAGTGATCTGCACCCTGAATTTTAGCGATATGGTCGCTAAGTTATAGTGAGCTTCAGTTACAAAATTTTGGTGTTCTCTGCTTAGTCAGGTGTGATCCTGCCCGAAGCGCAACGGACAAGTTTTGAAAATAACAGTTCCGTTCAATGAGAGACAGTACATGTAGCTCACATCCTAAGCAGAAAGATCAATCTGTTTCGGAAACATTTCATCATTTCCGGCACGAGAATCTCACTAAGTGCTAACAATAACATTTCCCGCCCTAGAAAATCTAGCCGTATAAACGGGTTTTAATTTCGAAGGTAGCTGCGTGTTTGTGTCAAAAGGTCAACGTAGAATAGACGGCACCAATAGACGCCCCACCACCACCACCACCCCACCAGTCCCCCGAGTGCGGCTTACATAATCGTCTTGGCTTCACTTTGCCAGTCACCAGAACTTTAACTCCAACGTCAACATTAACATTACGACAAGTAATGTCGAGACCACAGACGTCCAGCCGGCGAATCCAGACACGATCTGCTGTCAAGAAAGCTGCGCGCGCCTGGAATATCACGCCTCCGCCGGATGACACAGAACGCGATCACGGCCCAACTGAAGAGGGCCTGCTCTTTACATCGCGATGCCTCCTCGAGGTCCACGAGCAGGTTGACAGCGTGCGACAAGAGGTGCAAGACCTGCGAGCCTACCAGCATCGATGCAGAGACGAAATTGCGACGTCCCCGCTTTCGCAAAGCTCGCTCGAGGAGCGGTTACACGAAATCGAGGGCAGAACGGAGACTCTCGAGAAGGCACAAGACACAAAGCACGCCGAGCTGTGCGAGCTGCTCGACAATATCAAGGATGAAGTCGCTGAGCTAGAGAACACGGTGGAGGAGGAGGTCGGGAAGGTTGGCTTGGAAGTCGTAGACCTGGATGGGAGGATGGCCGCCGGCTTCAGCGAGATCAATGCGCGGCTAGATATTATTAGCAACGCGATGGAGATCCAACGAAATTCTATGGCGACCCGGTTCTATGCCACGGTGCACCCGCTATCGATCCTTGGAGGCAACGGTGCAGGCGTGCAGCAGGGCGTAGCGGGCAAGACGGTACAGTGGTATTGGAAGTGCCACGACCCGAAATACCGTATGTCCTCCCCCCCATCCCATCCCTCTCAGTTCCATGCTAATACTAATTCTGTAGTCAACCGTCTTGTAAACCTGCACGAATTCTACTCCCTCGATTTCAACAACTGGTACAACGCCTCCAATTCCGACTCCGATTCCGATGACGACTCCACTGATCTTAATCATCCGGTGCCCGAACCCTCGTCCATTCGCGAAGCCGCGCAGCTTCGACCGAAGCGCGCAGTCATGGCGCTATTCAGCCATCTAGGCCTTCCGTACCACGTCTTTGAAGAACAGACGGAGCGATCACACTTCGCGCTAACGGAGCGGAAGCGTGCTAAGAATGACGAGGCTGAGACCAAGGGGAGGAAAATCAAGCAGCGATATGTGGGCAGGGATGGAATCTCCTTCTCGGGGTCGCCAACGGATGTTAATGCATCGCCCACGCAATCGGCAGTGACTACTGGGGATTGAGCAATGATCTAATTACTTGTTGCTTCTATACAATCCGGGCGCTGCCACACCAAGACTGTGACCAAGTAAGGTAGTAGCGGGCAGGGTCACGAGAGAGGTGCCAGAGTCAGGCTATTCAAACGTTGCAAGAGCTCCCGAGCCGTCCTTGGTGCGTCTGGTCGAGGATGCAGAGTATGCACAAAGAATGTGAGACCATTCTAGTCAGGTTCAGGACGCGTGGGTAATGGCTCTTACTAGATGCTTAGGATCGCTATATCATAGCGAAGAAGTAGAGGCAAGGGTTTGTAAAAGATAGTAGTGTTCTTCCATGAAAAGCCCACACCCACTCTCCATTATACTGGAGTTGCTCGCACTGTTCCTTCACCGTTGACCTTTTATGTTTCCTAATGTCTTCGAAGACAAATTCTTCACCCCGGAAGCTATGAGGATTTCTCGTCACTTTGACCTCCACATAGTCTCTAAACCCACTAGTGGTTGTCAGAATTTGTGATGCAATACTGGCTTTCAATACACTATAGCTCGAGGAACATTTAGAACCCAATTACCATTTTGCTTTTTTGAATGTTGCCTGATCTGAGGAACAATCTAAAAAGCAGTGGCTCGTCGCTTTACCAATATTTACAAGTTATAGTACATTGAAACGCAGCTTTGCGCCACGAATTCTGACACCCCATAGTGGCCCTACCATCTGCATTCTCCTCCGTACTGACGTCGTAAGCCTGTTCGGTTTCTTACACTATATCATTATACGGCCCTTGGTGCTCTGAACTCTCACCCGTATGTGAACTCTCGCCCACGTATGGATTCTTGCCCACATATGAGCTCACTGGGAAGTCCTCCACAGGTTGACTTGGCACAATTAGGGTTTCCCGTAAAGGCACCTGGGTTTTAACCAGGTGAATCGTCTTTGTAAGCTCGTAAGCACCGTCTGTGTCGGCATTTTATATATTGTTATCTGTCTACCACCTCCGCCGTCCCATGAAAAGGTTGAAGGAATTTACTACCCCTTTCGACAAACCAAGTGTGGAATGAGACTCCAACTGTAGTCATTACTTAGACGAATTGCAAATTATCAGCTGCAATGTACCGCAAAGCTGCATCTAGTGCTTGAGTCTCAACTTCCCTAATACTTCCACTAGGAAGCTCGCATTCGACCCAGAGCATAACTGGAAAAGTATGATGTCCGTCATCGTATCTTTTCACGACCGTGTCAACTCTTCTTCTTGATCCGTCAGGGTACAATTCAGCTGTCACGGAGTACGTGTCCAGCTCATGTAATGCCCGCTGGAGGTATGCCTGCCAAAATGCAGATGATTTGTACTCAATGTCCTGCACAGCTTCTTCGAAACGTTTTCGTAAAAGACCGTTTCGGGGAACAATGCTCATGTTGGATGGCTTTGAATGATGCTTGAGATGTGTTTTAGATTGGATTTCTGAGCTGGTTCCGAACAAGGGAATGACGTCTTGCTAAAAGTATACGCGTTGCAGAGTGTCGGAGACTCCGAGGTGATATGAGCTGAGCTGTATGGAGAAAAGTAAAATAAAACGGCTTAGATGATGATGAGCAATTGCAAGGCTCGCTGGCTTTTGGTAATATGAAGTGTGATTTCAATAATCACTTCGCGTGAAGGCTAGTTGAGTTTCGATAGGATGATCACTATTCCTTTGCAGTTGACCGCGAACCCCCAATCTTATATATTGTTAAACCACAAAGATGAATCTAACTACAATGTGGTTGTCTCCTGGGGACCTAATTCAGGTAGCAATAGGCAGCAACCAACCTGTCGCCGTCCAACCACCCCACCACCTTCCAGCCACAAAACCATTCTTAGTCTCTTTTTGTCCTTGGCATTTAGCTTTGAAACACCACCATCAAGATGCATGTCAAGTTGGTATACCTTAGCGTAATTGATTGGCGGAGGTACTACATAACATTTATTGGCCCTGCACACAGCACACACATACAACACAGCCACAGCTTTCCTGGTGAGCCACTGGTTCACATAAATCCTGTTGTTTTGGTCTAGGCCCGCTAAAGCGACTGCTCCTTCACCAGTCTATGGTTGCGTGTCATCAATCTTGAGACGAGTCGCAGCTGCTTGTGCCAGCGCTTAATAACCGCTATAGACTAAGTACAATTTACGGGCCACGCACGTTAGTCATAGAGGGTAAACTGTGGGAGAAGTAGACTTACCGTATTCCCACCTCTAGCCTTCCGTGAAATATGAAATTTCCAGTTATGACGTATACTCGTAACCGTCCAGCCCGAAATAGGGGCAACTCTTCCACCTCAACCTCTTTCACCACAATTGTGCCAAGTATCTACAAAACACACAGACCAGCGTTTGTTCATTTGCTGTCCGCAAGAACCACCATGTGCCAAGGTTTGCTTGACCCAGACAGACGCCAACCAAATCGTGAAACGATATGCGGACGGTAGGTTGTTACAGTCAGCGCGCGCTTGCTGGGGACATCAGCGACCTATTGTCTTGGGGCAAGCGCTCTCATTGTCAACCTTGCGTGCGTAAGAGAAGTTTCTACCGGATATGCTCACGTCTTCACAGGTGATTGGGGAATTTGCTCCGCCTCCTGCAGATGAAGTAGGACTCTTCCAAACATCCAAGATATCAAAGAAGATTAAGGTCAGGACTAAAATTAGCCCTACTACTCAACTCACTCAGTCATCCTGCGTTTCTTCGTTTTTTTAGTTGTTCCTGAGCAACGCTTCAACTTGGTAAGATTACTATAGTGGACCTACAACGTTCCTTTCATCCTGCCTGGAAACAGCTCTGTATAACCAGCACTTATTCTCTTTTAGTTATTATAAAAGCATTTTTTCTTCGAGTGTAAAATTTTCATAACACGTGTATATACTCGAAGCTTATTATAGTAAAAATCGTTTTGGTTCCATATTCTTTTAAAAATGCATATGTTAAGTGTATGAAATGGTATTACTTTTAACAACATTTAGTTGTAAGTTATCATTTTATCAAATTATGTACTATTTTCCTTGTTCCCTTCAATTATCTCCCAGGTCTCTGCCACAAGGGGCGGTAATGGCTCCCTCGTAGTCCCCTCCGGAGGTTTCAACTCCTTGAATCTCCTCTCGATATCCAACACCCTGTTCCGCTCCTTCCATTCCAATATAGCTTCATAATCCCAGCACTTCTTATTGATCCCAAAATCAGGAAACGGCGCATTCTGCCTCTGGATCCAGTTTTGGGTGAGCAGCTCCAAACTGGGCCTACACATCAAATGCTGCAATACAGCTTCCACACAATGACTTAAATGTGGAAGATACTCCGGACCAAGGGGATCGGGGTGGTAGTAGTCGAAGTTCAGCTTCAGGCTCTTGCGCATGGAGTTGAGGCAATGCACGAGATGGATGCCATCGATTGTTGCAATGTGAGCATCGTCGCCGTATCCCCAGTGACTCGGGACTTTGACCGCTTTCGTGGGGTCTTTGCCGAGCTGGATGACTTCTGAGGAACTGATGATGTGAGTTCCGATATCTGCGAGGCGATCCCAGGCAGCGTCTACGGAGGGACTAGGAGGTTGTCGGTAGATTGAGTCGTTGTAGGAAGAGAGGGGCGCACTGGTGAACTGGGTAAGTCGGAAGGGGATATGGGACTTGATTAGAGGTGCTGATTTTAATGTTAGAAAGATCGAGATGCTTGGGGGAAAGTGCTTGTACAGTAGTTTATCGTTGATCGAAGCAAACTATTCTGGTCGCTGCATTTCGTGTAGAGTGCAACTGCTCTTGTATAAACAATTGCAGATGTAATCAGGCATACAAGTGACAGAAGAAAGATCGATATGATGGCAAGTTTTTCTGCGGACCAAGTCCTCATTCCTATCTTTGTATCAGTCGAGGATCTTCCAACGGTCTGACAATAACTTTACTGGTTTGGCTGACATTGTCGTCAACGGGGTCTTCAAGGCCAAGCTTCTCGTAATCAAACTTCTCAATGAATGGCTTCGACACATCGTTAGAACCCATTTTTGAGTGTCCAGAGGACCTTCGAATTCCTCGAAAAGAGAAAGGCACTCGAGGCGAACAAAGAGGGGTTGTGAGTATACCCTGACAAGACTGGTTGACATTTTGCAGCTGAAGCCTTTCCCCTATTCTAAATTTGTTTGCGTCGGAGCCAAGTTCCTATTATCACTCCGAACTGCCCAGGTCAGCCTAGAAAGCAAAGATAAAACGTTATCCTTGGTGTGCAGATCTGACAGCATGACATGGGCCCCTGCATGCCGAGCTGCATTACAGTGCAGTAGCGCATGCGGCGTAACGGTTAAAATCAGCCCCTGAAATAATCTGCATGCAGGCTGCAAGGCTACAAAAGACTAGGACCCTGAACCCTACAGATCGTCTGATGTTTATCCTAGCACGCTCGGCACGGCCGACATCCCACTATGGTTGAGCAGCGGTGAAGCATGGCAAGCGCTGAGCGTGGCTTAACCAGAAGGAGCTGTCACGACTTACGAAGCCGTTCTCGTACATTTTCGGCTTCCTTATTAAGAACAAGTGTTGCATTCTTCTGGGAGGCGGATGACTATTGCCAAGATAAAGATTATGCATTTCAGCATTTGCTATTTCCGACTAGTACTGGTAACACAGTAGCTTAGACCTCGTATCCATCACCCTCGCCACAGCCCGATCGCTATCCAGACCCATCATGGCAAGTGTATCCTGTAGACTTGCCTGGGAGAGTGCATCAGGCTCGCTGACGTTGTTCGGTCCGAAATAATCCTCTAATCGCTTCTGGGGCTGGAGTTGCTGCCAGTGCCACCAAATTCGGTCAATCTGGGCATGGTGGACGAAAAAGATAGGATCTGAGGACATGTGAGTGACCCTAGATGAGAGATCTTGAGATTCAGCGTACCGTTTGATGAGCCATGAGTTGGCATTTCCCCTCCAATGCCATTGTGCACGGATTTGTGGGGACCGCTTTCCAAGTGCGTTCTAAAATCGTGATATGAAGTTGTGTTTTGCCATAGATCGAGAATTTTCTCTGTCGTGTAATTGAAGCCAACCATGCCAGGGATAAAATCTCGCTGTAAGCAGTGTTTGTTGGGGTACTGGGGCTTGAGGTCTAGCAATAGACCGTCTTCAAGGCAATGCGAATCTCCAGTACCATTGCCGCCAAATCCATGAGTGACAGACCAGATTGGAGAGTCTTCTGGTGCTGCGGCATCCAGCGTCCAGTCCCAGTAGCTACTTCATGTATCAGCAAAGTTTCATATTGCAAAACCTGAACAACTTACGGAAGTTGACCTTCAAAATTGCATTCTTCTTGTAACGCATTCTCAAATATCTTGATGTAGTAGCGATGCCAGGGAAGTGAAGGAGCAACATTATGAGCTAAAGCGATCAGAACGAGTACGCTGGAGCCCTCATGCACTTACTGTCTGGATACAGGTTGACATGAACGTAAACAAAATCATCGTATCTCGTCGTATTGAGACCCAATTTAGACGGCTTTTTTGCGAGGCATTGTACTGCTCCGATGAAGTCCATTTTCTCTTCCTTGGTCAGAGCTCGCCATTCACGCCTCAGGGGTGGGTCATGACCTATAAATGAAATGCCCCTTAGCACGCGACGAAATGGGCGTCTGGAAGTTGAACTTACAGCTTGCTTGAGCTTTGTGAACAATTTCGTCTGAAAAAGAGCTTGAGAAGTGTGGGAAGACATCAAATGTCGTGAGGAGAAAGAAGATAGAAGCGATAGCACTGAGACCAACTGCCACGAGTAGAAAGTCTCGAATTCCAGCGTAGGACTCCGCACTGGACTGGGCAATATGTGAAACCTCTTCCGCAATCAAGTTAAACTTCTCGTCACAGCTTTCCTCTGCAGCCGATGCACTTGCCATGGAGAATGAATAGAAATACGTAGTTGAAAGAAAGAAATCAGACTAAGGGGGAGTTATCCTCAGCCTCTCGGACCTGGTGTCCGCTTACTAAAGCCATCCATCTCGGACCAATCACTGCTAACCCCTGTGCTGAAGCTTTCGCTGACCTGTCGAGCGAAGCTCGAGAGCCTTTCTCCCTTCTATTTCAATTCGATGTGCCTTCGCAGAAGATGGCATTCAAAGTCGTAGATCACTCTGTTAGCACAGAATTTGATGCTCACTTTAGAGATGTTTGAATTCTGAGTCTCCGACACATTGTGGGACATGGTACTTGGGAGGAAAATTGAAGTTTGAGATTATGAGTTGGTTAATAAGCCTGATTGATAGACTAGCCTAACTGGGCAAGTTTGATCTCCCGTTCCTGCGCTCTGAGGCAGCAAGGCATCAACACATTTGAACTACAGACAACGGTGACAATATGAACTTCATTGCAATCTCTATCTCTATCTCTACCACCAACAGCATCACCAAAATGAAACCGACGATTCAAATCAGGCCCGCAACGCGTTCATTCAGATCCGCCGACTATTCACGCCATCTGCCCGTCCCTCCCTCGCCGCCTGCCAAAGCACAGTCATAAGCTTCTCAAAACTCAAACCGCCCTACAATCCTGTTTGCTCAGTAACCGTGAGTGCTGTGGTCTTCGCTGCGAGCGTATGACTGGTGTCCGCAAGCAACGCTCTCTTCGCCCCGGATACAACCCTGACGGGCATTGATGTCGCGAGCATAGGACTGGTGGGTGTCTGCAATCGGCTCGGCCTCGACATCACGGGCGTAGGATTGGTGAGTGTCCGCAATTGGCTCGGCCTCGACATCACGGGCGTAGGATTGGTGAGTGTCTGCAATCGGCTCAACCCCTTCGTCACGGGCATAGGATTGGTGTCCGCAGGTAACACTTTCTTCGCCGCGGATGCATCCCTGGCGGGCATTGATATCGCGAGCGTAGGATTGGTGAGTGTCTGCAATTGGCTCGGCCTCGACATCACGGGCATAGGACTGGTGGGTGTCTGCAATCGGCTCAACCTCTTCGTCACGGGCGTAGGATTGATGTCCGCAAGCAACACTCTCTTCGCCCCGGATACATCCCTGGCGGGCATTGATGTCACGAGCATAAGACTGGTGGGTGTCTGCAACTGGCTCAGTCTCGACGTCGCGAGCATAAGATTGGTGTCCGCAAGCAACACCATCTTCGCTACGGATACATCCTTGGGGAAGAGGAGTTGCCAAGATGGTAGCAGCAAGTGCTGGAAGCAAAAGGATGATGTTCTTGAGTTGCATTTTGAGTGTTGGTGCTGCAAGGAAGATAGAAATTGTTGGGAGAATGGAAGTGGAAGTATGTGGAAGTGTAGGAGATGATGGATGAGTTACTGGCAAGCGTCTTCTAGCTCTTTATAAGGATGATCAAGCAGGAGACGCCTCCAAATATCCGTCGGCTCTCGGTGAAGTATCACCAGTTCTCGTTCCGAATCCCCAGATGAGTACTAGGTCATCCTTGGGATCAGCTGAAGCAGCCCCACAGTTGCGATTGAGTTTATACTTTGAGCTACAGACGTTTCGCCGCCTCCGTTACCCCTTGTGCCATATAGGAGACACAGTCTGACGGCTCGTATCTGCAACTTGGACGTTAGTGATAATGAGAAGTCTCTGCTTTGCTCCATCCCGTTTCACTACTCGCTGAGCCATTGACAGGCCTAAATACCCGCTTATGTGCTTCCAAGGGTTTAGGCGCAAAGGCTAGGCCAAGAGCATTGCAAGTAGCGCAAGGCTCTGCTACATCTAAGTTGATTATTTCGAGCATATGAAAAGCTACTACCTTCCCCCTCCAGATTAGCTGATTATGTGAGAATAAGCGTAAATTTGATGGCTACAGTCGGGCCGCTTGCAGTGAAGAGGCATGCATGGCATTGTTCTTGCCACTGAACCTTGCAGTTCTGCTCATGATCATCTGGGACGGATTCTATTACATTGCACCCCGCAAGCTGGATCTTTTGAGATTCACCCACATATTGGCGATATTGCCACTTCAGTAGTTTGGTATCCATCTATTTCGAGCTCACCGCCGGCAATCCAAAGCCAGATAGGACTCCCAATCAAGCTCGTCCCGCAATTCACCTGGACCCAAATACCGAAATTTCTGTTCTGTGTCTCTGAAATCGCCCAAATTGGGCAGTACTCAGTATTTTTGATTACATACACTACTCACGGCCCCACCCTCTATTGGGACGCCAGAATTTGCAGTGGTTCGAGCTTCACAATTGGAATAGTTTCAAGACTGAAGTAGGTTACTTCTTGAGTTGGAAGGAATCAAATAATGATATTTTTCACGCTACTCCAAAAACTACTAAATCAACGTTTACTATATAATTAATGATTCGTGGGAATGTCGTTGCCGCTCACAACATATGAAAATGGAGAAGCTAGTAATGTCAGCTCTCACTTCTCACGTGATTTCCGTTATCTTACCTAGTTCTGGGTGATAATTTGGGTGCTTAACCAGCCTTTCATCGAAACCGTCGAATGAGTGGGCTTCAGCCCAGTCTTGAATATGATCCCAGTTTGCACATTTGTGCTGGATCTCGAAGTTTGGCCAAGGGCGATGAAATTGAGGCATCCAATCATATGTTAATATGCTCACGTCGGCTTTGCACATCACAAACTGTCGCAGTGCATCGAGGCAATGATCTGCACAGTCAGCTGGATTCCTTTCCTGTTTGATCAATTTGAAAGAGTTTATACCAAGGTGCTGTCCACGATTTTGCTCCTTTGTGTTGAGCTCCCCATAATAATCCGGATGCAGTGACTGACGGACCCATCTCTGCATCTTGTCAGTACTCGATCCGGCCTCGGGGCGAAATGTAATCTTACCAAACAGTGCAATTGATGATGCACATCTGCAATTCTGTCAGCATATTCCAGATTATAGATTTGATGTAGCAACCCAGCGTCCCAAAATATCCGCTACCATCTAGAAGAGCAACTGAGGTCCTGTTGATACGATCCAGATCCTCCTTCGATATGCGAATTGCAGAAGGAGCCAGAAGCTTGTTCCATGCGTGGTCGAGCTCTGGGCTCGGTGGCCCTTTGTATGGATTGGCTGTTTCGAGAGAATTTTCGAAGGTGTGAAGCTCCCATTCCACTGCTGGCAGTGCTGGACCTGTTGGAATGCGGCCGTGAGCCAACGCACAGTGGCGAAGAGAGATTTCTACTCACTGTACGCCTCAAGCGAATCTTTCGTGATAACTTCTGGCCAGAAGGAGAACACGATTGCAGTGTAAACCGTTAGCAGCGCGGCATGGACGAGGGCATGCCGTAGAAAGAGACACCATCGTGATGACCTTCTCGCCGATAATATTCTGTCAATTGTATCTTTCGATATCTGGTCTTCTGTAGATTGTTCCTCAAGACTCAAGAATTTTTCAGTCAATGAAGAAGAGGACGACGACGTCGAGGAATACATGGTGATGTGTTCAGTAAATCGACAAAGTTCAGAACAGATGGAAAGCTCAAGAAGCTAACGAGAGAGGAGCAATGATCCGCCGTCCAAGTGCCTAATGGGAAAAGAAACGAGTGCCGACAATCTTGCCTCGCCACTTAGCGGCTCCCGACCGCTAGCTCACGTCTGTATTCCTTGCCGACTAGATTAGCTTTCGTGCATATGCAGGGAGAGAAGGGTAGAATGCAGCGATCCTGCTTATCACGGGGCTGAAGGCATCCTTCGCCTCAACCGAGGTTGTGGACATACGGAGTAGCCTTGCATAGGGATCCACAGGCCTGACCGGGGTAGGGCTTCGGTATACAGGGGGCATGCGGTGAGGCTACAGTAGTGCTTAGCCGTGCAGCTGCATATGCGTCGCCCCTCGCGCACCTGTACAAGCGTGAGATACTCAAAAAGGGAGGCGTGTTTCACCTCTTATATGCGCCTCGGTACATTTTCAAGCGATGGGGTTTTACCGGTAATTATGAATTGGCTGCATGGGGACAGTAAAACTGAGTTTGTGGGAGTGAGCATCTTTGCTTGCTCGGTCTCTCGACCTGCGAAACCCAGCCCTGGGTTCATCAGCATCTCTTTCCAGAAGCAACCATCAGGACTAATCATGGATCACGATCTCGAGTCCACCGATTCTCTACTCGAAATTCACGAGGAAAAAGACGCGGAAGTATTTGGGACTCAAAGGTCATCAGCATTTTCGCTGAATCTGTTTCTGCGTTATGTTTCCTGCTTTATTGCGGGTTGCCTCCTGACCAGCGCTGTCTTAGTGTTTATAAGCAATGGATACGGTGCAGTTGCAAAGCCATCACTGTATCTTACTCCAATACCAGAGATGCAGCTGGAGGTCCGGATGTTTGAGTGGGACTACACTTTCACGGGCTTGCCATCGCCAGCAAGCAATGCCGCATGGGACTCGATTCTTCCAGCAAGTAGTCTCCCTGTTTGATATTTCCCTGAACGCTAACCCAGTTTCCAGTTTGGACGAGGCTATATCTTTGTCGACCAACCAAACAAATACAACCTTCCCCCAGGCGAACTCACTCCTAATGGCCAAATCTACTCCGTAGCTCTCTACCACCAGCTCCACTGCCTTGGGATCATCCGCCGCGACTACTTCGCTCTCCTCGAAGGAGTGTGGAACAATGCCACGGATGTCAGATCTGTGGTCCTGGACCAGATCGAGAATAGTCATAATCGGCATTGTATGGATTATTTGCGGCAGACGTTGGAGTGTCATGCGGATTTGACGATTGAGTGGGAGAGGACGGAGAAGGATGGAAGTCGGCATCAGGTTGATGGCATGCATATTCCGCATCAGTGTAAGGCAAAGGTATGTTTTTCTGCAAGGTTGAGAGTGAGTGGGTGTTGTTTGCTGATTTGGGGGTAGACTGATGTTCATGAATTCATGGAAAGACAGAAAGTGGTCGTCGAGGCAGAGAGAAGGAAGATGGAAGTCGTGTAGGTGACTAGGGACGAAAGATCTTGTTTTGAATATGTTGTTAGGTAGAATAGCGAATAAAAAATTCTTACATTGCATACTTGCATGGTCTCGACTTAGAGTATTAATTTCGAGACGTTTTCCCCATTTTTATTGAAGTTTGAAAAACCCTGTATGACATATAAGTACTCGAGATCAATGATCAAAATGTTCCCAATCATAGGAGAAGAAAAGTCGCTTTGCCTGCGTCTATATACACAGTTCCCACAGACTCCTCAAACAAGAAATAACGGCTTTGGCTCAACATCAATACACTTTGCAACTCGGAAACCTAATATACCCCGGCACACTCGTATCATTACCTTCCCTCCCACTCCTGAAAACCCCATCACAAACCCCCGTAATGATGTCCATCATACTAACCCCATCAATTGGCCTCCGTTCCAACATCGCCCGGTGCATCTTCAACCACAGGAATGCGCAGTGCTGCCGATGAAACTCCCAGCTCACATATACCACCTCGTCTGAGCTTTGCATTATATTGATGAGGGATAGCTGGCGCCGCGAACCGTCGGGGAGAAGCCGATAGTACTCCCATTCCTGCAGGGCGAGGAAGGAGGAGGTTAGGGGGAAGTCGTAGCAGGCGGGGGGCAGCCAGGCGAAGGTTAAAGGGTCGAAGAGGCAGCCGGCCGAGCGGGCGGCGTTGGCGGTTGAGCCGCAGGGGGTTTCTTCCGTCGCATTGATGAAGGCATTGGAGGTTTGGAGAGAATTGGTGTTGGAGTTGGAGGTCGTGATCTGGGTTTGCAGTTTGAGACCTGCGAGGACGATCCAGATGAGTGTGAGGGCTAAGAGCGTGGGATACGTGTACGCGGATGAGAGAAAGGAAGTCTTTGAGGGATGAGATTTCAATTCTTTCCAAGTGGTAGTCTCATCATTTTCATTTTCGGTGAGGGTGTCGGATGTTGAGCATCGAGGTGAACAGCTGGCTGAGTGCTTGCTCTCGAGAATTATATCGTCGACGACTGGTGCTGAAGACATTTTTGATTCGCTGCTGGAGGGAAGTAACAAGTTAACCTTACCAGCTTTCTTGAGGGTCGCAATAGGAATCTTACATTGGTCTCGAATGTAGGGTCCTTTCCAGTGACGAGTGTGTTCGCAGTTAGGAGGCAGGATGGATACCTGCACAACGTAGAGTCCTCTTCTCGGTAGTTGCATAATTGACTGAACAAGCACACCCCGGTCGAATTACCGTATTTCCCAAGTGATTAAAAAAGTCCATCTTGGCAAGTTCAGTTCGTGCTGTTTCTGTGATTGATAGGGCCAGAGATAAGCTTACTTGTGCTTACATTTTGGAACTATTCCAGAACAATTGGTTTGTCAAGCCACCCCCTCCATTCCGCAGCAAGCCACTGCAGTCCGTACCCCGCAGGTGGGTACTGTTACGCTGTGCCGCGGCAGGTTCACTTAAAGTTTGTGCCTCGAAACGCCTCTTCAAGGATCAGCCGCAGGAGGGGCTGAAGACCCTTGCAATGGAGATCTGATAGGCACTCGCTTACAGTACCCTGTTTGCATCGGCCATCTAGGTATGCGGCCCTCGTATATGCAATGTGTAACGTTACGGGATCAGACAGCTCCCAGCTTCCTACTTGAAATGTAATCTTTTTCATTGAAGTGGCAGGAGCTAGGATAGGCAATGCTTTAGGGTTAGTCTGGAGTAAGATAGTTCTTGGGGTCTTTTTTCCCAATTGTCGAAGTCGACGACATGTAATGGATGGATTGGGAAGCTCACCTTGTTCCAGGGCTTCTGAAGTGAACATCCTCCCGAGCAGTTGAATTGAAGTGTTTCTGAACTCGGAGCTGAATGAGCTGCTTGCCCCGGAAGGAGAGCCTGAGCAGATCTGTTGCTCCCCATTCTATCTGACTTTGTCGTCTCAGAACTGCCAAAGATTCTCTACTTCCTGAAACAAAGTTTTGTCAATTGTTCAAGATGAGCTCCACCAACTCTTCTTCTCTTCTCTCATCTAGATGGAAAGATCATTTGATCGGTATTTTCCCCAGAAAAGAACAACACATCTACGACGCGGTGGCCCATGAAGACGCTTTGCCAGCTTCCTCTCAAACAACCCTCTTCGACGCTGATGCAGAATTCGCCAGTTCAAAATCTCCAAATAAAAGATTCCTGAAAGCGATAATCCTCATATTTACGACCACTATACTTATTGTCGAGATCATCTTCATCATCCTTACGCCTAAACCTGCTTCTCTCAACGACACTTCCGACGTTGAGACTCTTCCTCCGCCATACAAATTCACGAACACGAGTGGCCACGCGGGATGCGGGGACACAGCAGAAACCGCACTCGCTCGCGGTTGTATGTTCGATAACCTCACCATATCTTGGGAGACGCCCGAATGCTACCACTCCGACATCGTATCCAGCTTCTTCTCCATCCACGACTGGAAATTTTACAACGACAGTCTCGGAACGCCTATCCCACCCACCACCTCTATTACCGATGGCCATCAGCGATGGAATGTGAAGTGGGATTTTCATTTCACGCATTGCGTATATACATGGAAGATGATGCAGAAGGCGGTCTTTGAGAGGAGGCCGTTGGCCGATAATATCCTGGATTTGGAGCATACGAGGCATTGCATGGAGATGCTGCTTGAGAAAAGGTTTCCGTGGGATGATATTCATACGCTTGTTCATGTTAAGTGGCCTAAATGTGCGAGGTTTGAGGAGTGGGATAAGGCGAGATGGATTGAGAATTTAGTTTTGCCAGACTGATGAGAAGAATTCGACAAACATTTTTTGAGTTTGGCATTGCAGAGCCTGGGCATAGACTTCACATCTAGAGCGACATCTGAATTTTAGCATTATCCTTTGAAATCTGTTCTATTTGCCCAACGAAAATAACTTCTGTTCAGGTCAAACTTTTGGTATAGGGATGTTTTTTTTGGCATGATTGCAAATTTCACGTGCTGGAACACTTTCTTTGCGGCACGGACACCATATTGACATGATCTACTCGGTACAAACGGTACAGCTTAGCTTGAAATGGCAGTTGGTAGATGTGCCGCCTACAGGTCTGAAAGAGACTTTGATCCCCCACCCTCATCGGTCCAAAAGGATCCGCCAAGTCTTAGTGGGTACCGCAAAACCGCCACTTTCAAACTCCCGGGCGCCACGGGTTCACGAGCTCCCTTATGTAGCAAGGCTAGGCTCACTGTATTGCAGTAGGAGGGGGTCCTCGAATCCGCACTAATGCACGTCAGAGATGCAGTGTCAGCTTGCAGCCGCAAGCCCCTGTTACACAAGCTTACATGGCTCCGTCGCCGAGGCACTCTTACAATTTTCTTTGAGTAACTCGAAGTGAAGTGGCGAAATGGCAATCTCACCGAGATTGGACCTCAAGCTCAATAGAACGAGCCGAAGAGTAAGGCTCGGAATGGAAGATTAGGTCCGTCGATCAAGTTGCTCACCGCCAGTTATCTGTCAGTGCTGATCTCGAGACCTTGTCTCCGCAAGTGTATCAACAGCTAAGTCGTATACGAAGCCAATTGAGGAGTAATCTGCCTTTTTCAACCTCGTCGCTCCCATTTTCCGGAATATGATAGGAAAGAAAAGGAGGCGGTGAGCAGCCTCGCCCACATACACCGAATTCCAGGAGAGCGTCTCCCCTCCTCGAGATCTCTTCGAGCTTCGAAGATTTTTATCCGAGTAAAACCACACCCCAATACGTCTCCTCAGGAGCATCTCTTCATCATGGAGAGAAAATACATGCCCATCCGTAAATCGAGCGATGATGAGGAATCCATCTCAGATCTGTCCATAGCTGACCTCCAACGTCTCCGAAAAACCAAGCTCTTGACTCAGATCCTATTACTTCTGGCTACGTTGGCGTTCATCGCTAATATATACGTTCTTCTCCGCAATTCGCGGGCGGTTAATCTTCAAGATGGACTTTATACCGAGCTTGTACCTTCTAGTGAGTCTGAACCAAAAATAAAAAAACAATAAGAGGCAAAGTAGCTGATATATATGATGAGTGCCACTCGAGACAACCTCGTTCGAAGAACAAGCGATTTACGCTTCTCCACCCTCCCTAGAGTCCAATCGTGCATGGGATAACTTGTTGCCCGTCCGTAAACCCCGCTGGATCCTTCTATAAGTCTAGTACTGACACCGGAACTACGCAGCCTGGAAGAGGTTACGTCTTCGTGAAAGAAGGACAAAAGCACAGTCTCAAAGAAGCAGGAGAAATGACACCCTACGGCGAAATATACTCCGTGACTGTGTTTCACCAGATACATTGTCTAGGAATGCTGCGTGGGAATTATTGGGAGCTTCTGAATCGGGCTTTTGAACAAGATGATTTGGTACTTCGATCCTCCAATTGGTTGCTAACTCCCCCCCTCTCTCTTTCTCTAATTAAAGTAGTGTACAGACCAATTACTGACGATTTGAGTCTAATAGATATCATTGAAACGATTCGCTCAAACTCACATCCACAACTTACATGCAAATCATTGTTTCGATTACTTGAGGCAGTCTTTGCAGTGTGCTGCGGATATGAGTCTTGAGTGGCCGAGGCCGGGAACCAAGAGTGTGGATGGGTGGGGAGTACCACATTTGTGTAAAAGCTGGGTGAGTTCCAGATGCAGAGAGCGTGAGGAAGGGGGGAGAAACTATGAAGCTAACCATCTACCTTTTTAGGATGCTGTGATGGAATATATGGATCAGAATCATTTTAATGCGAGTAAAAGGAATGATATTGCTGGAGAGTAGGGGGGAGTAGAACGTGGGAGGAGATGGATTGGATTGGGCACTTGCCAATATTCTGTAGCCAGAAAAAGTGAAAGAAAACAAAAATTTCTTTCCTTTCATAGTATTCATTTCAATTTAGCACGTCTCTAGCTCTAAATAACTGCTCCCACTCCGTTCTTGTCCTCCAACAAAGCCCTCAACCTCGACCCCTCACTTCTCATCAAGTTCTCCGGCTCCCCCACCTCCACAATCTCTCCCAGTTCCATCACAACCACGACATCCGCACTCAGAATCGTCTCCCGTCTATGCGCAACCGTCAAAATCGTGCTATTCCGAAACTCCTCCCTCAAAATCCCATCAATCCTTCTCGCAGTCTCGGAGTCAATATTGCTCGTCGCCTCATCCATCAGTACCAGTTTACTCCTCCTCAAAAGCGTCCTCGCGAGCGCTAATAATTGGAGTTGGCCCTTTGAAAGCGTGTCAGGGAGCAGTTCGGCATCGAGACCACCTCGTTCGTCGAGTAAGGACCAGAGATCGACTTTTTTCAGTGCGGAGATGATTTGGGTGTCGGTGCAGAGGCCGAAGGGGTCAGTATTGAAGCGCAGAGTACCATTTATTTGGATTGGGTCTTGGGGAATGGATATTATCAGTTGACGGATTGTAGAGCGGGGGAGATGGGAGAGGTCAAGAGAGTCGAGTTTGATGGTTCCGGATGCGAGGTCTTGGAGTCTGAGAAGCGTGGATAGGAGGGTGCTTTTTCCGCTGCGGAAGGAATTTCTTGGTTAAAAAAGATGTTCATGCAAATTATTGCAGGGGCCACTCACCTGCCGGTTCGCCCACAAATACTAACTCGCTGGCCAGGGAGGACTTTCAGACTGATGTTCTTGAGAGCCTTGATGGAGTCGCTGCATTGAGTTAGCAGGAATATGATACATCGAACATAGGCTGCTTACTTATACTCGACACAGACTGCCTCGATTTCAAGCAGACCTCGCGACGGCCAGTTTTCAGATGGCACAATGTTCTCCCAAGGCTTATTCTCATCTCCAGTCTCGGCCTCAAAATCTTTCAATCTAGCAATTGCCCCCAAGGAAGTCTCCAACACAGTCCATCCAGAGAGGAAAGCTGACAAGCTGAGGTTAAAAGCTATGACATAAGTCAGCAGTGCATGGTAATGGAAGGAAGAATTTGGAACTAACAAAGAACATTGTTCATCGCCACTCCCAGCAAACCTGGGCTTGTCCACTGCCGTAAATTGAGAGCCAATGTGACGACCGTGACGGCCATCCCAGCAGCGATCAAGTCGAGAACCAGGCTCAGCCAGTTCTGGATACAAAACATTAGGTAGTACGCCTTCTGCGAATCGTCTACTCGTTCCCGAAACAGCACTCGGGATTCTCTCTCCCAGCCAAAAGCCCGGATGGTAGAGAGGCCTTCGAGAGTTTCTAGAAAATGCGAGTACACTGGACTCCGACTTTCCAGCTCCAAGTGTCTCAGCTGGCGTGAAGTTCGAAGATAGACTTTTTGGAGATGGTACATTACAAAAAATAGAGGCGGCAGGGCAATGACTACGAAAGGGGAACCTGTTGCTATGAATGCTGCTTCTGCCAGCGTTGAAAATAGGTCTACGCAGAGTTGTCAGCACCGCACCCAGTAGTAATCGCGGATCGCTCACTCGATACAGTTGCCAAGACTCCGTATGCGAGCTGGCCTTCAATTAAGGACATGTCCTGGGTGAATCTGTTCAGAATGCTTCCAAGATCAGTAGCGACGAAGAATGATTGTGGTGCTCTGGAATGGTGAGCATGAGAATACAAATACGGAGCTGGGGTCCAACTTCAAGACCACTTCGAGCAAAACACGATGAAGCCTCCGACCAGTAGCTGGACCAATGACTACTGCCATTGCCCTGAACACAATGTCAGTAAACTATAGCAATGAGTTCTTCGTTGAAATTACCAAGCATATCCCCCCATGCCGACTGAATAACCGATTGCAAGAACGAGGTAGACGCTGGCGTATAACGCGATTTGGCGCCCATCGATGTCGGTCCACCATTTCAGCCAGAGCTCTGTGTCGAGATCAGTGTTTCGTCGATAGGAGGAGGGCAGCCAAGTACTTACGACTAAAGCTGCCGGAGAAAACATTCAACACAACAAAAAGAACAAAGATAATGAGATTTCTGGATCCAATCGACTTGAGGTAGTACTTATATACTGCTAAGTCTCCGGTCCGCCGCTTGAGATCTCGGGCTTCGACTTCAGCTTCCGCTCGGGAGGTGTCTGGCTCGAGTTCTTCCTCTTTCCCCTGAAGTGTTGAATTCTCATTGTCGCCGAAGTCAGACAACTTGCTGAAATCAAGTCCACGTTGATCAGCGACTTCTGGTATTCTACTTTGGACCCCTCCATCACGATCGATAAGGATGATTTGATCTGCAAGGGGCAATACTTGGGCTAAAGGAGCGGTCAGATACACAAATAACGGCTACCAAAGGGCAGCTCACTTGAATGGGTGACAAGAATGGTAGTGCACCCAGACTCCCTCAACAAACCAATTCTGAAACCACCCTCTCGACCAAACAACTGCGAAACAACGGTCGATTCTGTTTGTTTATCTAGAGAACTGAGGACGTCATCCAGGATCACGATTTTTGATTTCGCATAAATAGCCCGAGCAAAGGCGATGCGCTGCTTTTGGCCGCCGGAGAGAGCAACTCCCCGACTTCCAATGATTGTGTGATCACCGGTTGGAAGCTTCGAGATATCATAATTCAGATCACATGCTGTCAGAACAGTCTGGTACCATGTCTCATCGATCTCCTCCTTCTTGAAGCCACATATCGCTTGCTTGATCGAGCCATTGACGAGCCATGGTGACTGACTGCAGTAGGCTATGTTCTTATCAGCAACTATGATGGCTCCAGCACTGCATTCAATTTCTCCGAGGATTGCCTTCAACAGTGTGGTTTTCCCCACCCCAACCACGCCAGAGAGTATGGCGAGATGTCCTTTCTCTATCGATAGATCCACGTCTTTGAGGATAAAGTCTGCTGTCTTCGATGGCCTGATGGTCGCGTTTCTGATGGTTATCGCTGGACTTTCATGACTTTGGATCGTTGTGCCTGGAATATCAGTGGAAGTGAGAGCCTGTCGCCGAGGGCTCGACAATGTCACATTGAAAGATGAATACCCTTCAGCTGCAATCTGTCTGCTTTCGTGATGAGATTCAGCAAGCAGAAATGCTTGGATCCGATCGAAACACCCAATGCTCCCAGCAGTGTTTGGAATGGCAGAAAGAAGTCGTGATGCTGGATGGGAGACTAAACTGACTAGGGCGAGACTGGTAAATGCTTGCACTGTATTCAAGGTTTCGGAACCACGAATTGCTGCTTGTATCGCGTAAATCCCGAAGGTAGCAGCGGGAGCAAGCATGTTAGGGATATTTGCTTGAAGAATCAGCCATGAGCTCGAGAAGCAGCGTTTTCACTTACAGAAAACATTTAGCCACACCATGATCCATGCCCAGCTTTCCATCCTTTTCGTCTCTTGGACTCTCTCTATCTGAACGATATTTCCCAGGATATCAGACAGTCCTGTCATCTTAACGCTTTTCATTTCTTTTAACATGGAGCTTGTGACTTTGACACGACGCTGGGTAGCATCGGACCATATCCTCTGACTCTTGCCGATGAGGTTTGCGACGACGGAGCTACCAATCGTCGAGACTATGAAGGTTCAGTATCGCATTCGTCACTTGCAAGATGACTTACGGCCAACTACAACCAGAGGAATTACGGACACCCATCCCAATTGTCTGGTGAGTAGAGGAAGACCAATTCCTATTTCAACTAGTCTGGACCAGCATTCATTGAGCTCTTCGAGACAGAATGCAATTCGATCCACATCATTGCCCATCAATGTGACAGCCGAGGATGCATCGTAGGTGCCATCTTTGAGAGCGAGTGTCTTGTTGTATATGAGGCACACAGTTGCACCGCGAAATGTTGTAATGAAGCGCTTTAATGCATGGTTGCTGTGCAGTGAAGATATCTAGTGTGGTCAGCATCTGCTTGCCGATGGGAGCAATTGACGTACTGCAATTCCCAGATATATTAACAAAGTAGCAACTACAAAGAAGTGGCCTTTCACGCGGCTGTTTGTATCCTCAGGCTTTTCCAGCAGTTGAAGAACGCTTGTAATGAGACATGGCTGTGCGAATGTGAAGGCAATGAGAGCTGATCGTGGGAGCAGTACATGCGCGAATGGCCCTCCAAGTCCTCGAAACATGGTCCATATAAGTGGGAAACGCCCTTTGGTAGCAGCTTTCTGTCGTTAACAACGCAGTGCCAAGAAGGGACTTGAACTCACCTCTCTGATCCCAGGCATTCTGCAACTTTTTGCCCACCTTCTCAGTGGCAAGCGCGGGATCAAGCTGATATTGATCTAAGAAATCCAGATATTGCGCAGAAAAAACTCCATTGAGCCACCAGAGTAAACTGCGATCGATGATACCACTGAGTGACTCAGGGGACAGAGGTTGATATTGAAGTCTCAAGTACGATGTCTTTCTTTGGCCCTCCAGGGCCAGCAGAGCTACCTTGCAGCATATATCCGCGAGCAATATCGAGCCAAGAGAGGAACCGGAGTCTATCAAGAACAATGTTCTTACATGAGGTAACTCAAACAGTGACGAGAAAACGAGATACACTTCGAGCACCGCAGAAGGCCTCACCGATCGTGAATGCTCGAGGTAAGACAACGGCACAATCGCGATTGCAGCAGCAAGATTGACTGCTACCTCTGGAATTGTCCCAATGTTTTGCAATGAGGGCTTCCTAGCCCAAAAGATGAGAAGTATCAATTGAAACAAGACATAGGTAACAGCAATGACCTATTGCCGTGTTAGTTGTTAGCCCTTCACAGAAGAAAGATTATGAACAGACCAGCTTGGAGAGCCCCAGCTGATTCTTGACGATCTTTTGATCTTGTCGGTGCAGCTGATGCATCCGAATCGTGCTTGCTAGCAGCAAGATTGCTGAAGGGGTTCCGGACAGGATACATTGCTCGAACAGCTGTGTAAAGTCAAACCGGCAGTTACTGAACGGTCCCCAGGAATCATCCGTCGTACATTGGGAATGGGAATTCTCGAGAGTGAGAACTGACACGAGAGGACTTTGGGCAAGTGACAACGACATTCTTGCTCGTATCAAAATATGATGTCCGAACGTACATGGAATTGTTGGGCCCATATGAAAGAATTGATGTGGGAAAGGAAGGAAAGACTTGCCACGGCGGCTGTGCCTCACGCCTGTAATACGAAGGGACAGGGGCAGAGTTAGCGGCGGTTTGGGAGCTTCCTGGTTAGGCCAAATACACTAACGAGCCTAGTGCAGTAACGAAGTAACGAGCCTACCACCCATAAGTCTGTGGATTATAGGCCTTAAGCGAGCGACAACACCATCGAAAAACACGCCCACTAGCACTTAACATGGATTCCCCAACGACCCCCCCTATACTTGACCACGTTCCTAGCAAAGAGCTCTACACGAAAGACAAGTAGGTTATAGAGCTGATGATGATGGATAGTAGGCAAATGGTAGCAAGATGCTCTCGTGCGGATGGCTGCGTGGACGCTTCTTTGACTTTGAGTTTGAGCCGTTCGGATTCTGGTATCCAGCGTTGCTTTTGATTTAGTCGAAACAATACCAAGCTCTTGCTAAATTTTCATGGGGACGTCCAACAAATATGGCAGGATCCATTTGTTATAAAGCCTGCCATGGGTTCGAGGCACGTGGAAGCCGCCATGGAGCTGGAAGAAAAGATTGCACAAATAGCAAGCACTCTTGCTAGAGCAGATAATTCTCGGTCGCGGCCGCTCTGGATGTACCTCCTTAAAGAAGAGTAGCTATATTCTAGCGAGAATCTTGTGATGCGTGCTTTCGATAGAGGCAGGCATCTCGATTTAAAAGGGCTCTACTTAGATATTTCGAAACGCCCGGCATGTTATGTCCCTCGCGGTATAGACAAGCTTAGAGCAAATTGAATAGTATAGCCTAAGTTTGCCAATTGCTTCCGGCAGGGTTATGACTAGGTTTGGGTTACCTGAGAAATATTGAAGGGCTAGGCCGAGATCCGCCGGTGTGGTGATCTGTTCCGATTCACTCGCCAATGGCGGGCTTGGCCAATAAATTGATTTGTTGGCCAATACAGCAGGATGCTCACCAAAGGTGCAATTTTCAATTGCTTTATCACAATCACCATTCTTCGATTCGCCCAAAAATAATATATAATTCCATGGTGCTGTTAAGAAAATAAAATAAGCTTCACTCCCATCACTTTTCACTTCTTCTTATGACGCTTCGGAGCCCTAAAAGCAGGCTCTAACTTCCACTGCCCAGCTAAGGGAACACTTTAATTTTTCTTTTCAATGAGGATATTCTCTAAATGGAAAATCTTGCGCAGCCGATCTTAACAAAAACACAGCAAAAAAGCACTGAAATGCTGATAGAAGTTTGATGGGAAGAGAATAGGGGCGCTAGCGCAAGGGAGCAAGCCCCTGAAACAGTCCATTTAATATCCCCCTTTTATGCGACCCAAAATCACCACCTAAATATATTCCACCTTTGGTGAAGCTAGGTGTTTATTGACCAAAAAGCACTGATATTGGCCAAAGTGGCTGTTGTGTTGGCCAATGCCGCGATTGGTGAGTAAATCGGAACAGATCTCGTGGGCCTCAATTACCATCTCTTTAAGAATCTCTTCGACTTCGGCAGTTCCGCCGGATGGGCTCGATATGCGCTCAAGTCGGATGAATAGAGCTTGTAGAGCTCGTGCCCTGTCTCTAATACACTTTAAACGCTTTTCTGTAATTCCTGGCCTGGTCTTTACAGACTTGTCGAGAATTTCGTTCAATTGCGTTATGAGTTTTGGCTTTCTAGTAGTCCTTTGGGTCCTCTTGGCATCTTCTGATCGTAATCGGGTTAGAATTAGGCGCAGATCCAGGGAAACCACTTCTTGAAGGAGGGCCTTTTCGTCCTCGGCTCTTGCGTTCTCTGTAACAAGCACCGCGCCGTCAACTGGGCGTTGTCCTTCCAGCGTGTTTTTTCCGTGCTCGCGTATTCCAGAGTGCTTATTACAGCGTTTAGGCACTGTAATTTAAGGCCGCGCTCCCTATTTTCTGGCAGGGCGTTCGCGGGCATATAGGCGCTCTAGGGCCCTTATTACAGTATTCAGGCGCTGTAATTTAGGGCCGCGCTCCCCCTTTTCTGGCAGGGCGTTCGCGGGCAATAGGGCGTAATAGGTCCCTTATTATATAGCATTCTAGGTATAGTAAGCTCGGTCGCTCGTTGGCGCTTCGTGCCGACTCGCTCCCTTGCATAATGAACACAATAGGAGAGATGACCCTTAATCCCTGTAACATCCCTGTATCAGCTATCCCAAAGCGTCAAGTATCCTCAAGAAGGAAGGTGGGGGTTCAATTTTCCGTCAACTCTTCTTTAGATTAGGGCTCTAGTAACTAGCAAACCAGCAAACTAGCAAACCAGAAGTTATAGTTATACTAGCACTTGCCCTCTATCCCCCATTGTTAAGGGGCCCGATTTCTTGACATTTTTGCTAAAACCCTTTCTTGTGTGCCATCTCGCGACCCTGCTCACGCTCGCTTCTCTAAGTACAAGACGCACGGCCATTACGCCCTCCCGTCTCATTCGCTTAAAGTATATCCTCATTCCTTAACCTCCCGCACGGACCCTCTTCCCGAAACACCCTTAAAACACACAGCCACAACTCGCAAACAAGTCACGACGCGGCCGACGACTGTCGAGACTACCTAGGGCTCCCAAGGCTCCCAAGACCGGCAACGCCCAGGAACCCGCAATGTCTAGGAGCCAGTAACGCCACAAACCCGCAATGCCCACGAACCCGCAATGTCTAGGAGCCAGTAACGCCCACGAACCCGCAACGCCCAGGAGCCAGCAATGCCAGGAGCCAGTAATGCCAGGAACGGAACGAGGACCCAGGAACGAAACGCCAGGAACAAGGAGCAAAACGCCCAGCAAGTAACAAGCACAACACCCAAGAACGAGGATCCAGGAACAAAACGCCTAGCAAGCAGCAAGCACAATATCAAGGAACGAGGATCCAGGAGCAAAACGCCCTGCAAAGAGAACGCCCTATAAGCAAAACGCCCTTTAACACTTAAGGCAATAATTTACAGGCCCTACTCCCTGTAGTATGGCCTGTAGTATGGCCTGTAGTATTCCCACTGCACCAGCACTCCCAGAACTCGTGCTCGCCACTAGTTTGAGTCGAAAGAATGAAGGATATATTGAAGCCAATGTTGTCGATAATAAGCCTTACAGTTCTGAATAATCCCTTGATCAAGAGGCTGAAAACGACTTGTACTATTCGCAGGTAGCCAACAGATTCGAATATTAGGAGGAGGAGGACATTTCTCAACTGCAGTATAATGAGCAGAGAAGTTATCCATTGTAAGAAGAACTTTTCGAGTTGTGCCGATTCGCTAATAAAAAGACTGAAGCCATTCGACCATAATTACTGTATTCATCCAAGCTTTCTTATTCCATCGCCATTGCCCTCCTACCGTAGGAACCGAAATATTTCGTAAAGCTCGAGGTGCGTTTGATTTTCCAATAAACCAAACAGGAAGTCGATCTGTACCAGTTGCATTGGTAGCAAAGGCGAGGGATACCCTAGACTTGTCCTTCTTTAGGCCAGGCTGTGATTGAGAAGAGAGACCTCGAGATGGCATCATCCTCCAGAAAAGACCACTCTCATCCATATTATAGATATTCTCCTCCTCATATTCTCCTGCTACAGTTCGTAGACCCCCCATTTCCTCCTCTGCTGATACTGAGGTAGATCCAGCTTCTCCGTGTCGAACTGTTGATGATATTTTAAAGCGCTTTTTGAAACCTTCAAGCCATCTAATACTGAACTCAGGGACTAGTTTGTTGGCGTATTGTGGAAGTTGTGCCCAGATCTCTTTTGCCTTTGCTCGTAGTAGTTCTCCACTTGTAAATCCTCCTCTTTTATCAATACGCTGCTGCCAAGTAAAAAGAACTTGCTCCAAATCAGGCCAATAGCCCTCACGAACTCGTACCCTTTGTGGTATGTTGTAGTCGTCGTCTAAGAAGGCAAAGCGTGAACTTAAGGATTCTGAAATGCTGGATTAGACCCGATGACGGAAAGCACATCAGACTCTTGGGGCCAGATATAGAGAGCCTTGTTGAGTACAAGCAACAAGGGCATGAGTTGAAGTCCCATGAACATGTCCCTGACGATATTCGTCAGAAGCTGTACGACAGAGAGAAGGAGTCCCTCGAGAGGCATAAAAATCCTACGTCTGTAGGAAACCCTCCCATCCCTATCACCATCGCTGTGCTGCCTGCACCAGCTGGAACTCAAAACTTTCCTATGCCTTCAAAGCCTATTCCACTTGAGCGCCTCGACATCCCTGGCCCTTTAGAGGAGCAGGTGGAAGAGTACGGTACTTGGCACGAATCGAGGGTCAAGACGACTGGATGGAAGGCAGACTGCAAAAAAGCTTGCGGTGCGATGATAAAACATGGTATAGATCTGAACCAGATGCGCTGTGATCAAGACCCTCAACCTCTAATTGATGAAGGTGTTTTGAAAGGGACTGCAAAGCGGTTTCTATGTGACATCGACTATTGGTTTGAAAGGAACAAGCGACCTAGGATTAGGGAACAACTAGACTGAAGAGGAGGGATATGTGATCGTTTTTTGCTATAACTTAATTTTCCTCTACTGTATCGATAATACTCTAATACAATGCGTAATGGTTAATAAGGTGTTGAAAACAAGGGCTTTTAATAATTTCCAACTACAGACTTATGCATTGCATGTATTTACATTTAAAGTTAAAACCAGAAAGAATCGGAGTGGTATAGGCAATCCACACTAAGATACAAGTGAAAATCTACTTTTTGAAAAGTTGCAGCATAATCTTTCTCCGATTTAAATACTGCGATCATCATTCATCCCCTCTTGGCCAGCTCAATATTTTGTGCTCACTATCCTCTTCTCCCGCGTTCCCTTTGCCCTCTTAGTATACTAACTCTTCCTCATACAGAGCTTCCTTCGCCACGATATAAATTGTCGTCGAGCATGTTTTTGATGTAAGGAATATTCGACTGCCATGTATCGGTGGGTCACCGATCATTCGGGTCTCTCTGTTCCAAGCCCCCCTTGACATTGACTGTCATCCGCCAGGCACCTCCTCATTAATTTTCTTTATCTTGTTGGGGTCCGCCCTCCGTCGATGCGTTCGATCCTTCGACAAGAGAGCGCCGCATCATGCTATCTTGTTCTGTAAGCTGAGTCTTGAGATTAATGATATAGCGGTTCGCGGAATTCCCGCCTTCACCCTCACGCAAGGGCTGTCTTTCTGCTGCCCTGGCATAACTGAACATACATGTCGGGCATGCGAGCTCGGGATAGTTCGGCACTGCTATCGGGCACACTGACAGAGCGAGCGCGATGTTATTCTTCAAATGAGTATCTAGGACTTGAGTGAGGAGGAAAGTGGGGCTATTTTGAGCCGTATCTCCACTTGCTTTTGTAGTGGAATCATGGCTCAGGATGACGTCGGGCCACCTTCCTAGAACTTCGTCTATCGTATAGATCTTCGCGGTGACAGGGGATAACTCAGGGGGTTGGTTCTTGTGTTCACAAGTGGTTGAGGGAAGTATCCTGATTATTGCGCTAAATGTATCGCTAGGGTCCACAATTCGCCAGTGGGTATTTGTCTTGATGCGAAGTAAGATCCGGTAGAATTTGTCGTCCATCTGGCAGAGAATCACGTCACTCTCAACAGACGACTCGTCTTCGTCTATGCGGAGGCGGTGATCCATGGGCGATGCTACCTTCTTGTAGCGGAGGCAGAAAGAAGTCGTGTACTCCGTGTTCTCAGTTTCTATGATCGCGAAATTCTCCTCGACGCTCCGGAACTGAGCGTGCTGGTCATCGCTTCTCGTAACTACCCCGAGTCGGCCTCTCGATCCAATCAGGCCGAAACATCCTTGCACGGTATGCTCTCGAGTGAGGTCTAGCCAGGGCGCTTGCGTGGCTAAGTTTCCATACTGGATGGCCGCAAACGCAGTTCCACCAAAAGCTGGGTGCTCGCGTGAAACGGGTTTCTCGAAGGGGCAGCCTAAGTAAATGCACGACGCTACCGCAAACCAAGTGTCCCAACAAACCTTCTGTTCCTGGACCAGCTCCAGAAGCAGAGTCAGTATTCCGTCGATGATCGGCGAGATGTCAGAAACTGACGAGGCATCGCTGACCCCGAAGCCGTCCGCTAAACCGTGCGCCAAGAGCAGGAAAGATTCCTCCATGGCTGTACGCTTCAGACAACCGACTCTGATCCTAGCCGGCGATGAATCTGGACCGTAGCTTTTGGAGCAGCCTAAGCACAAACAATCCGCCGACACCTTCTTTGTTAGATCGGCGAGAACTGGGAAGTATCTAAGGAGAATAAACAATCTCTGCTCGGTTTTGTCTCTAATATCACGGGGAAGATTATCGTCATCGAGATGTTGAGGCTGTTTAACGAAGACAACCTGGGAAGCAGGCGAGCTGCTCCATTGCAAGTTGATCATTGCCGGGACCCTCTTGAGGGCTAGAGAAACCGTTATTTGATCTGCAGCTGCCTGTTGCCCTGGTTTGGCGCTGAACCCGGGAGAGGAAAAGTCTGTCTGGGCTGACAACGGGACGCCTAGCAACCATTCCATAATAGACTGCGCGGAACATTTCACCAATATCTGCAGTCCCTTATTCCACATCGCGCTCTCACTGGGGTACATCCGAGGAACGTCGTATAGCTTTTGTCTAATTCCCGGTCGTGGGGGCAAGTCAGTGAATCCAGAGAAGGAAGATCCAGAGAGAAACTCCTCAAATTTACCAGAAATGTGACGTAAAATCTCATATGACTCTTTACCAATGGCACCACAGTCGCTGCTCTCGGAACACGCCGATGCGACGTGGACTTCGAGTTCCCGGTAAGGGTTCCCAAGGTCGGCTCTGTAGACGATCTGCCCGCCAACATTGACGACCAAAGTCCCGTTGTAGTGCAGGAGGAGCCAGAGGAGGATATCCCGCAAGAGATGGCTTGTCCTCAGGATGGCTTTCGAGGGGCAGTGAGCGTGAATATTGTTGATGACGATGCCAAAGTCTCCAGGTTCGAGATAGTGACCCTTGGGACAGACAGAAAGGAGTTCCTGGGGAAGCGGAATTGTATCGCAGCCGACGTTGACGACGTTGTACCACACGCTGGAAACAATCTTCCTCACTACTGCTCGCATTCTGGTCTGGTCAGGGCTGTATGTAAATGCATCTAGAGCGGAGTAGTTCTGTTCCAGCCCACGAGAACGGTGAGACTCCATGATAAAGGCCGTCAGCGTGTCGGTCACGGTTCTGTCATCCCGATGATGCTGAAATAGGCACGCCACTGTTGAAACAACCCAGCTCAAGTTTGGATCACCTGCCATCAACCGACCCAGCGATCCCGATTGCTGTAGGAACAGCGGCCCAATAGGTATGGTATCGAGGCCGTGAATGATTTGGTCGAAGAACTGCTGGCCTTTCTTGTTGGCAAACGCGAGGCCCTTGGCCTGCTTCAAGCAGTCGAGGAGTTCATACTGGTTCAGTTTTTCTCGGCCAAGCCACTGTCCGATTTCCCATGCGCCTTTCAGAAGGGAACCGGACGAGGTTATTGCTTCCAGCAGCGCCTTGGTTAAGTCAATAGATCGCGTGGCTAGATCGAGCCTCGCGACCTGCATGTTTGATGAATTCATATTCGGAGATAGCTCCTAGTAGATCAACAGGTGGAGGCGTAGTGCAAGGTAAAGTTGTGTTACAATATTTTGGAGGTTGACGACTTGATTTCCCAGCCCACGCGGGGTAAGCAGCCTATATATACATCCGGTATATAAACTACTGTGTACCAGCGTACACATAGTTCCAACAGGTTGGTACCGGAAGAAAGTCGAAGCCGGTGAGATCAAATGAGTGTTCAGCCTCATCCACTGTTAGCCCCTTCTCATCCGCCCAACCCCATTTACAGCGAATCTTGAATTTCCGTTATCCCACACATTCTCGCTCAAAGTCAAAAAATCCGCGTCGTCATCAAACCTATTCGATGTTAATTCGCTATTTGAATGTTAAGTATATACTCACGGTGATGACATCCCTATAAACCCTACTATTACTTTGGTAATAACGGCAATTTACTAAACCACCCCCCAAATTTTTTTTTTTTTACTGAACCACCACCTAATGTCACTGTTGCCTACAACTCTATTCCTTCCAAATCACTACTACGTAGCTGTGAAAGCTCGCTGTCACTGTCCATATCAACGTTGTTATTGCCAGCTTCACGTTGTACCTGTGCTTCCGCCTCCTTATCTAGCCCCTCCATCATAACATCCACTTCCCAATCTTCCTGCTCTTGCCTCCACTGCCTTGCACGCTCTCCTCTTCCAGCCCTATTTTCTAACCCTATACAAGTCCTTGTGTTATGCCCTAACTCTCCACACCTTCTACACCTCCTCTGGCTCCGTTTGGCCTCTCCTTTACGGTGTCGTTTAGTTTTTGGCCGGACACGTTCTTTAACAAGTCGAGGAGGCCGAATACGTGGATTAGAAGTCAAATTCTCAATCGAAACAGAAGTAATTGACTTCTTATATGTGTCCCGATAGACCTTTAAGGTATAACAGAGCAGAAAGTAGTCAAAAGGATCTTCTCCATCAAATCGGCAGGCTGTGATTGCATGTGTACAAGGTCCTTGGTACTCATAGAAGTTCGTACAATCACATACTCGTTTTTGTAGGTTGATAATGAATTTCTGGCCTGAATCTGGCTTTTGTACCTGATATATTCCATGACCTGACTCAAAGACCTTGTATCGTTTTGATGATTTGAGACGCTCCTGGAATTTGACATATGGAGTATCTGCAAGAACCATAGATTTCTGAGGCCGACGATAGCGGTCATGAAAGGTCTTCATGACTAGAGACCAAATTGAATCCATCATCTTAAGTGCAGGCAGAAATCGAAGTCGTCCCCATGAACTATTTAACGATTCCACAATATTGGAGGTATTATGACCATAACGAGGATATGGAAATGCATATTGTGCCCACAGCTTATGTGATATCTGATCAACATATGTTGCTGCTGCCTCCTTTTCATCCTGTAGCACCTGTAATGCTTCTTGGAATTCTCTTCTTGTCTTTGCCCGTTACAGACGAAGTTGCTAGGGATTCTGAGCGATATATTCAATAGTATATTACTGTAATGTAGCTATGTCTGACGGTACATCAATTGTAGGCAAAATTATAGTGTTGCTGAATGCGAAACGCGACGCGCGATCATCATTTCGGTGGGGTGCGACGCTTAGTCAGCCTATTTTCTCACGCCTAGGCGTGAACGGATTGGAACCCCGTACACTGTAGTGTCAGTGTATTGGTGGCCCGTACCCTGGGGGGTACGTGTATTAGAACTCCTGACACCATAGTGTCATTGTATTGGTTGCCAAAACCTACGGGTCAGAGTATATCAACTGCTCTATGCTTTTATAGAACTTAGAGCCTTAGACCATTTTTTACTGATCATTCAATTAGCAGATCTCCGCTCTGTATCCACTTTTATGTGACACATTCCTAAGCATTGCCATGAAAGGAGCCAGTTCACACCAAGATCAGTGCCTGAATCAGTGCCTGAAGCAAATCAAACGCCACACATAGTCAAGAGTAACTCAGTTGTACCATGCTCGGTATTCACATCACCAATCCAGCCCAGATTACCGTCACCATATTTCGCAAAGACGGCGGGACTCTGAGTACTACCCGGACTGGAAATATAGATCCGATCTTCCGCTCTTGTTCCACTGAGATGAAGAGCCTTCATACTGTACTGCTGCGGCAAATTGGGACCACGACGACTCATGAAGACTGAATTGGCTCGATGGTTTAGTGAGAACATGGAGCGTGTGTAGTCTCCGGACTCCCAATTGACGGACCATGTTTCCTTGAAGAAACGAGCCAGATCGTTCGGTCGGACAAAACTGCTGCAATGAAAGCCAAAGATGACAGTTCCACCAGCACGAGCGTAATGCACAAGTTTCTCCTGCACGGCGATAAAGCCTTTATCCATCACCTCGGGGTCGGTCACGACAACCGCGGCATACTGATGTACCACCGACAGGTGCTGCATGGCACTAGCGATGTGCGTCACTTCCGTCACATCAGCCTTGGAGCGGAGCTTGGCCATGACTTGCGAGTACATGTCATCAAAGAATGGCTGCTTGTCAAGTGATATGAGCAGAACTGAGTGGGAGGGGGTCGGTGACGTAGTCGTAGCTCCAGAGGAAACATTCAGCTCAACCAAGACCCGGTTGATCCTATCTTTGTCCCATTTCCACTTCAATTCTCCACGAAGTCCTCCCGGATCCTTGTTGCTCGCGTATTCTTCGAACCACGACATCTTCTCTTTCTGGGCTTTGGTGGGATTCTGCGCATCGTAGGCCTCTAGCAATTCCTTCCACCCGGTGTATCCACCAACGTCCTCTGCACAACCGTGACCTTCACCTTCGAGGCAGACGAAATGTGCCGTGGTATCTGCTCGTCCAATACAGGATATTACATGCTCCCAACCATCACCAAAATCGTAATTGTAGTGGATAGTTTTGCCCTTGGTCTTTGGGTCGTCCAAAATCTTGAAGAGCCTGACCTTTGAGCTGTCTCGGTTTGGCGGGCCAAACCCGAAGTCCTCAACAGTCCTCATGTTCGTAATCTTGAAGATAGGTTCTCCCCCCGCAAGCCTATTCTCACGACCTCTCGTATCGCTGTGATCGAAGACATCGAAATCGTAGATATGGGTGTTCGCCCAACCAAACGCGACTAAGAGGGCTTCATGGAATTCGGCGAACGTTGCAGTGGCAGGGCACGACAGGGTCCGAGTAATGCGAGGGTTGATAATGAATCGAGGGAGGAGATCAACTCGCAGTATATAGTTCTGATGCTTGCACTCAGCTTTGTGGGTTGGCCAATCCTCCTTCTGGCATTGCGGACCTATGTGAAGAGGAGACTTGAGTGTGAGCCCTACAATCGATCGAGACTCCTCGACTTATGGAACAAACTTACCACAGTAGGAGCGGGAGGTACAGCGTCCGCATTTCAAGAGCTTGGTCTCTGTTTTGCCACAGAAGGCACATTGGGAATTCATAATGGTCTTGCTTGCTTGATGTTCGTTGGCTGAGGTAGAAAAAGATGAGGGAAGTGCAAAGTTCAAAGCTGCGGGCAACGCGTTTGAAATGGAAATGGCGTTTAAGCGAGACGCGCAGCCAGCCCACCTTGTGCAGTCACGTGAGAAGATTGTGAATATACCCAAGTGCAGGATTTCTTTGCCCCTCATCCATCTGCTTTTTGTGCACTTCTTCAATCTGTTTATTGGATGGAACAATATTGTATTCAGAGGATCGGACAGCATATCTAGATACCTCGCGAAACGGATTCTTGGGAGCTTGCTTGTCACTGGGTCATCAACAGTGTAGAGCTGTAGTTACACGACATGCCTCCCACGCCGACATTCCGTTGGTCCAGTCACAGAATAATAAGACCGTCGACTCACCGCTTCATCATTTCTTCTTCTGGGCACGAAGTAGCTGGTGGGAGAGAAGGGTCATAATCAAACGTTTGGAAAGAGCGGAAAAGACATCCAAAGGGGTTTCCGTATCCCGTTGGTGAATGCGAGAAAGTCCCGCAGGTGCTGCTCCAGAGCCTCCTCGTTGCCGAGGGATCGATCGCAGGTCTCACAGTCGAAGGACGGGGCATGCGCTGGTGGATCCCGCAGGTGCTGCTGCAACGCCTCTTCTCTAATAGAAGAGACGCGTTGGCCGCGGTGGACGCGCCATGTCAGCCATCCCACCGTTTTCGTCTTTTGCCTTAGCCTTTGACCTGTCGGCCACAAGCTTGTCGGCCCCAATCCTGTCGGCTATCCCCTTGTCCGGCAGCCATTGCCCACGAAAGCGGCCGCAAAAATGCACAAGGCCTGATTGGAGGAGAAACCTGTCCAAAACCCTGACAAATTCACCCAAACCTATCCGCCTCAGAGTCCAAATCTAACCTCCTTGCCACTAACCCCATTATTAGAAGAAGCCTTCGAAAGTTACAGGTCCGCCCGTCACCCAGATATGGTAGACTCCTGCAGATGTGCAATAAAAGTCAAGAAAGTTGAGGACCACAGACTCAGCGTAACCTTTTTATAATTCAAACATGAAAATGCTTGAGACAAATCGAGAGAATAAACGCAGAGATCCTCAGGAGCCTGTCGATAACTCCGGGGAAGAATTCGTAGACCCACGTGATATATCACTTGACAGGCTCCACTCGGTAGACCAACGAATCCAACAAAATGGTTATAGCACAAGTCAAGAAACTTGAGAACCCCAGGCTCAACACCACCCTTTACAATTCAAATTTATAAAACACTGTAGAAGTATTGGAAAGAACGATTATAGAGTAGAGAGATCTGAGAAGGGGATTTGCAAACTCCACGTGATGAGTGTCATGCGGACGGTGGGGCACAGCAATGCCAAGCCTTCTCATGTCACAGCCTCTTGGGCTAGGCATTTTCCTTTTTGGCGTGCCTAGCAAGCGACTGTAGTAGCTTTAGGCTTCCCGCAGCACATGGCCCCCAGACTCTCTGCCAATAACTCATCATGTTCAGAGACTTATTCTATGCAGACGCATCTACGACACAAGGGCAGCGACTTGACTTGAACCGTTCTGCTACTTGCATTCCTAGAACACTGTCTGCTGCCGGATATGGATACGCCAATCGACTAATAAATGATGACGATGAATACGTCAACAACATTCTTGCGCAAGAATTCAGCAAGTTGACTGTTAGCGACCCAACCTTGGCTTCATACGTTTGCCCTGCAGTCGATCCCTCTGCCCTCTCAACTCAAATGCTATATTCACAAATAACGTTCCAGAGTACTTATTTTATATAAGTGGGCCGTTATTATAAAGCGCTCCGGCCCGTCGAATCTCAATTTATAATCAAATAGCCGGGATTGGGAGAGTATATTAGCGGTCCTTTTTGAGAAGGCATCGACTAGTTTTTACAATTAAGGGAGTAAAGTAACTTTTAATTCCTCAATCTCAATAATATCCGAAATTGTAATATTACCGAGAGTATCTTACTTGTCCTTATCGAGTGAGTATATTACTTCTTTAATTAAAATATAGTATTCTATTAATTAAATCTTCTTTAATTATTTAAATATAATAATATATAATAAAAAGAATTTCCATTTAATCTTTTCGAGAATATAATTAATCTCATTAATAATTATTAATTTATTATAATTATTAATCTCTTTTTATACTTATCTAGAATATAATAATTTTAATTAAATAAATAAAATTATTATATTAATTAATAATATTAATAATATTAAGTTTTAATTTCTTTTTTTATTATTAATATTTAATCTTTTATATTTAAAAGTTATTAAATAATAGTCCGGATTATTTTCTTTAAATTTCTAATTAAAGGATTATATTAATATTTTTAAAGATTTAAGAAAATATATTTACTAGTTTATTTCTTTATTAATAGTCCTTATTAAAGAATTAATCTTATTAATTAAAGTCTTATTAATTTAATTTATAATCTTTTAATTAATAAAAGTAATTTTATTAATAATTTAATAAAATATTATATTTTATAAATTATTTTCTTTTAAATATAAACTTGTGAAATTCGAATTTAATAATAAAAAAAATATTATTAAAATTATTTATATTTATTAAATAATTTTATTAGATTAATTATTAAATTCTTATAAAGGAATTAATTTCTTAAATTTATATATTAATATATATAATATTTTTATTAAAGAATAAATGAGTTTTTAATTAATTAAAATATAAATATTTATTAAAATATTAAGAGTTTTAATTTTATTTCTTTAATTTATTTTATAATTAATAAATTCTTAATAAAAATATTATTTCAAATTAATTACTTTTAATTTTGAAATTAAACTTTTCTTAAATTATTATTAAAGGTTTTATTATTTAATAAAGATTAATATATATTTTTATTATTTAAATCTTATTTATTATTTTTAAAATCGGATTAATTTTCTTTAATAAATATAAATTTATTTAAATTCAAATAATTCTTTTTTTAATATCTTATTTTATTATATTAAAAATAATATAAATTATTTAATTTATTAATTTTATTCTCATTTTTTTTAATAAAATAATTCCTTTAATTAAAAGAATATTAAATATATAATAATAAAAATATTATAAAATTTATTTATATATTATAAATTAAAGATTATATATTAATAAATAATTTTAATCTATTAATTCTTTTTATTTTATTAGTTTTTAATAAAGAGAAATTTATTATTTTATTTTATATATTATTTAATTAAATCTTTAATTAAATTAAACTTTTTATTTTTTAAACTCTTTAATAATTTAATATTTATTTTATTTAATATATTATTATATTAATCTTTTAATAATTTATTTAATTTAATTATAAAGTGAATAAAATCTATTTAAAAAATAAAAAAAAACTTATTCTTTTATTTAAACTTTTAATAATCCTTTTTAATTTTTTATATAATAATTTTTTTACTTTTATTATAAATTTATTAAAGGATTTTAAAGATTTATTTAATCTTTATAATCTTTATAATTAAATTAAATTTTAATTTATTATAAATAATATCTTTAATTTCTTTAATTATTAATTTATTATAAATAATATTTTTAATTTCTTTAATTATTAATTAAATTATATAAATAATCTTAAAGGTTTTATTATTAAATTAATAAATTTTATATTAATTTATTTTATATATTAAAGGTTTAATCTTTAATAAAATAATTATTCTTTTTTATAAAGGAAATAAAGTTTTTAATTTTAATAAATTATTAATAATTAAATAAATTCTCAATTATAAAAATAAAAAAGATTATAAAATCCTATAATAATTTTATAATATATAATTAAAATATTAATATTATATATAATAATATTAATATTTTAAATTTGAGAATATATATTATATCTTTTATACTTATTCTCTTATTTTCTTTTATATTTATTATTTTAAAAATAAAGAATATTATCTTAATATTATTTATTTTAAATGTCTTTATTATATTATAATAGATTTTTTAAAGAGTTTTAAAGTATTCCAATTTCTATTTTAAATAATAATTATAAGAATTAAATTCTAAATCTCAATTAATATTAATTTACTTTTATAATACTTATAAATATTACTCGATTTATTAAGACTTAATAATTAATATTAAACAATTATCCCTTTCGCTTTAAATTATTATAATAATATTCTTATAATAGATTTTTCGAAGATTTTAATACTTGCGAACGAGTTAAATATTTAATATTCCCGGTACTTATAAGTATACCAATCCCCTATTCGATTTTTCTTTTCTCTCTTTTAAAAAAAATAGACTCTTTTCAAATTCAGATTATATTAATAGAACTCTAGACTAAACTATAATATTAGTATAACGAAATTACTTTCCTTTAATTAATTATTTTAATTTAAATATTTATAAAGTCTAAAGTCTCTCTTTTAAATTCTAAAAAGTTTAATAAATAAGTATATAAGTTTAATATATAATTCTTATTAATTAGAATTAAGTTATAAGTTAATAATTAAATAATTAATAATACTATTATTTAATTTTATTATATTTATTTAAATCTCGACTTTTATATTTAAATTATAATTTTCTTATAATTATTATATAATATTTTATTAATTTAAATAAAATATAAGAAATAAAAAATAAGTTATATACTTTTAAATAAAGTATTAATTCTTTTTATATATATATAATTAAATTTAAATATATTCTTTATAAAATTTATAATTAAGATTAATTAAATATTAATAAAATTTCTATATTTTATAATAATCTCAATTTAATATTATATAATAGACTTATTTAATAATTAATTAATTATTTCTCGTTTTTAATTCTAGTCTTATAATTATAATTTTATATTTCTTTTATTAATTATAATAATTATTATTATAATAAATTAATAAATTTAAATATTATTATTATTATTAATATTTTATAATAAAAATAAATCATTTATTAATATACTTTATTAAATTTATTTATTCTAGAAATATATTTATATTTATTAAATAAATAAAATATAAATTAAATAATAATATATATAATAAGAATAAAGAGAAATAAATAAAAAAGAAAATAAAAGAATTTAATAAATAATTAATAGATTTTTAATAAAACTTAAAATAAACTCTTTTTAAAAAGAAAAATAATATAATAGTTTTATAATATATAATTAAAATATTAATATTATATATAATAATATTAATATTTTAAATTTGAGAATATATATTATATCTTTTATATTTATTCTCTTATTTTTTTTATATTTATTATTCCAAAAATTAAAAATATTATTTTAATATTATTTATTTTAAATACCTTTATTATAATTAATTCTTTTAAAAAAATTAAAAATTAAAAAAATTTATTTTTACTATTCTAATAATATAAAATTAATATTATTTTAAATCGAATTAATTAAATCTATAATACTCTTTATTTCCGATTAATTAATTGGATTAAATTCCTTATATTTAAAGACTTTTTCTTTTTCTTTAATTTCTATTTATATAAAGATATTAATCTTTAAGAAAATAAATTATTTAAATTCTTTAATTATTTAAATAAAACTTTTATACCTTTTGTTTATTATTAATGTAATGGGGAAATCGAGGACAATCTGTACACGTGACCTCCGGGTCACGTGGCCCTAGCGAGCTTGTATATATAACAGTTCCGTTACTATTCCTTTTCTTTATACAAGAGACACACTTCAGACACACGATACTCACGTAATCCATACTTCACTCCTAGTCTTTGAATTATCCTTGTACTTGTTTTGGTATTGTGATAATTCCACTTTTATATTAATAATTATTTATTTATTATAAGATCTTTATTAGAATTATAAATTAATATAATATTCTCGAATATAAACTTCTATTTCATATTTTAACTTTTTAAAAATGAATTATTTTAATCTTATTATCTTTATAGACTTGAATTTTTAAGACTAGAAAGTGATTCTTTTATTTATTTTTATTTATTTTTAGTCTCTTCTTTACTTTCCTTAACTTCTTTATATTCTTCTTCTTATTTCTCTTCTTTATTTAAATATAAAATTAATCGATTATTAATAATCTATTTTCTTTAAAAATATTTTATTTTAAGATTAACTTTTATTTATTATTAATTAAGAATTTAATTTATAGATTATTATATTTAATTATTATTAAATAAGCCTTTTATAATTAAATATTAATCGTTTTTATAATATATTTAAAGACTTTATATAAATTATTTAAAAATTTTATTAAATTCTAATCTTTAAATTCACGAATCTTTATAATAATATTTTATATTTTAATAGACCGATTTAATAATAATTAAGAGAATTCGAGATTATTCTTTTATTTATTAATATTATTAATTATTCTCTTATTATTCTTTTTATATAATTAAATATTTTTTATTTTTTATTTATAATTAATAAATTATATATCGAATTTCTTAAAGAAATTAATAATTATATAATACTTAAATGTATTTTAATAAATTAATATTAAATCCTTAAAAAATAAAAATATAAAATATTTAAAATTAAGATTATAAAATATCTTTATAATAATCCTTTTATAATAATACTTTTAAGAATAAAAAATATTAATATTAAAAGATTATAAAATATAAATAAAATAAAAAGAATAATAAAATAAATAAATATAATTATTTTAAATAAAGAATTAAAATTTAAAAGTTTTATAAAATTTATAATTATTTAAGAAAAGAATCTTTTAAAGTTTTATAAAATTTACTTATAAGTATTTAATTAAATATTTTAAATATTATAAAATTATTATATTATTAATATATTTTATTAATATTATTATAATTACTTTCGGATTTATAAACTCTTAAATAATTCAAGTCTTTAGAATCCTTATATTAAAAATAATAATAAATAAAAAAAGAGATTTATTCTTATTAATATAAATAATTTTATAAATAATAATTAACTTTTAATTTTCGGGATTTATTTTATATATCTTTATAATTTTAATTAAAATAATTATTAATTTCTTTTTAATATATTTAATCCGAATTCTTAATTTATTAAAGTTTATAATATTCTTTATATATTTAATCTTAAACTTTTTAAAAATAATATAATAACTATTAAATTATTTTTTAATCTCTTTCTTTATATAAGAATTGAATTATATATAAGTAATTGATTTTATTTAAATTATATAAAGAGTTTTATAATTTTGTAATTATTTAATAAATTAATATATTAATAAAATAAATAAAAGAGAATTTTATTTTTAAATAAAATATTAATTGAAATTAAGAAATTAAGAATTTGAATATATTATTTATAAATAAGTAATTATATATAAAACTATTTTATAAATTATATTAAAATCTTATTTCTATTAATTATAATAATATTAATAAATAATCTTCTTTTAAATATTATTTAAAATTCTATTATTCTTATTATATTAATTAAATATTCTTTAAATATTCCTCCTTTAAGTTTTCGACTAGTATATTAATTATTTTAAGGGATATTCTTTAATATAATATAATTAAATTACTATTTTAATTATTTCTTTAATATTTTTAAAAGTCTAGAAGTGTATATTATTAAAGGCCTAATTGTAATTAGACTTAGTCTTATATAAGTAGTAATAATATTCCTGAGAGTTTTTTTTAATATAGGAGGAATCGAAAAGAGGTATACCAGTTTTGCTAGCTATAATTATATATTTATTGGGAAAATAATTATCTTGGTCGCGTAATAAAAACGCGTGTTTTTGGGCGTATTTTTGGCTTACGGCATTTCCTCGGTACAACACTTGCTTTCCGACGACACTTACTTTCCGACGACACTTACTTTCCGACGACACTTACTTTCCTCGACTGAGCGAAGCGAGTAGAGGAGGAAGAACCGACTATTATCGGTAACAGGCTCGTTACGAGTAACGAGGCTGTGACCGCTTCATATTTCCAGCCGCGATTTGCTTTTTCTAGGCAACCAGTCTCCACTCGCCGGGTTATGGCTCTGACTTTTGTCAGCAACTACTTCATTTAATCTGCACTTTTGACATCACTCTTCGTTCTACATCTGCACTTCCCTCTCGCCACAACGTCAGTCGTGCTGCGTGTTTCAACATGCCGCGCATGAAATTCTGGCAGTCGAACAAGGAGTTTCTCTTGTTAGCATCCACTGGAGGATTTTTCCAGATGCTCAGATATTGCCTCAACGTTGCTACGGAGGTGCTTCTTCCTAATGGTTTGCCTAGATTTCTAAGACGACGTCTTTCAAGTCCACTTCCACGGGTATTTGGCGAGGCTATGCTTTGCTCGATGTGCCGCAAAATCTTTGAAGTTCACAGGCACGGGACCGTTGACGACCCTTGGGCTTCGGCTTCGTATCGGCATCAAGATGACTTAACTCTGCTTAGAAGGTCCGCTAGCAGTGGTTGCAATATATGTTTAAGGCTATATGAGTGGGTGGGTTCGATTGAAAAGGGTTCAGATTGGTCCGACTTCTTCCAGTCACGAGTGCCGTGGAGCACCATCAGATCCCATCTATTAAAAAGCGACGTTGATAATCATTTCGAGTTAGTGTTCACAATCTTTCGTTGGGAGTTTTCCTTTCCGAATGATGACGATGCCTTCCACACCCTCACACTCAAAATTGTCCCGGCTGCTGGTAGGTCTGACCTTCCTTTATGAAAGTGCTGATCTCTGTCCATAACACATTATGTATGTGCTAATCTCGCTGCAGAGATTCGAGACTATAAAAGCCCCTACCCCATAGATGCCAACCCTATATCAGATTCGAGTATCGATCTGGCCAGATTCTGGGTGGGCAACTGCAACCAAAGCCATCCGCGGTGCCAAAATTTCGATATGAAGTGGCAACCAACTCGATTGATCAACGTCGGCACCGCCTTAGCACCAGTTGCTCACCTCATTCATACGTCAGAACTTACAGAAGTCGTCAAATACGTAACATTGAGCCATTGCTGGGGCAAAATTCCAATATTTCGCCTTCTTAAGGACAACATTGAAGCTCTGCAGATAACTCTACCCATTGATCGTCTGCCACCCACCTTTCAGCAAGCTATTAAACTAGCACGTGTTTTGGGTATATCATATCTTTGGATAGATTCTTTGTGCATTATCCAAGATTCGGACTCCGACTGGGCAACAGAGGCAGCGACGATGGGTGAGGTATACAGCAATTCTTACTGCAACATTGCTGGTACCGGATTTCCAGATAGTCGACGCGGGATTGCCGCTCTAAGGATTCCACATAACTTGCAGTTGTGTGAGATTCAAATTACTAAGCAAAATAAGCCAGGCAGAGGGGTCCCTTCAGGCTCATACTTCTGTCTGGATCGTGTCTGGGAGGATGGTATTGTTAATGCTCCACTCAACCGCCGCGCTTGGGTTTTCCAGGAGCGATATCTATCTCCACGCATCCTTCATTTCGGAGCTCGACAATTGTTCTGGGAATGCATGGAACACGAGGCTTGCGAGATGTTTCCCAGTGCCTTACCCCCCATATTCACGACCAGCTATAAGAAAACCAGCCCGTTTCGCTTGTCGAACCTGTCGTCGCAACCTCAGAACGAGATATCCCTCCTCAAGACCTGGTGCGATGCAGTAAGCATGTATACAAATGGTGCCATTACAAAAGAAGGGGATAAACTAGTTGCTCTGTCTGGCATAGCTCAATCAATGGATGGCCTCCTGCGATGTGAATATCTTGCAGGACTCTGGAGCACGGGCTTTCCAAGCCATCTATTGTGGCGAACGGACGAAGCAACCCGACCCGAATCATACATAGCACCTTCATGGTCGTGGGCTTCAGTAAAAGGGCACGTTTCATTTATTGATCCCAAAAAATGCATGGCAGCATATGTAACAGTCCTTCAACACGAAATAATCCCAAATCCTGGGCAGAAATTCGGCCAAATCTCGAGTGGCTACATTCGACTACGAGGGCCATTAACACAAGCAGGCTTCTTAGAGTCAGAGAAAAAGTTGAATACTTATACACGCGTTCGTTGTTACCCTGTTGCCTTTCGCACACAGACTATGGAGCCGGAATTAGCTGTCAAGTTGCTCTTGGACATCGATGTGTTCCCGAAACCCGAGCACGGCAAGGGTGAGATAGGTTTCTGGCATGACTCAGAGCGTGAGGCTATTGGAAGTAGAGTCTTTTTCCTATTGAGCGTTGCTCACAATGAGCGTACTGGGGCTGTGGCAGGTCTTATACTGCAGAAGACAGGGGTGAAGGGGGGATTCAAACGCCTTGGCATGTTCTGGATCCTCGAGAATTACGCTTCTTTGATTGCTCGACACCGACCAGCATTAGATCCAGACGATTACGAGGTGCTAGATGAGGAGAACGGGCATAGTACATTGACTATCGTCTGAGGTATGGGTGACGGACCGACTAGTTCTCGCGAGGAATTTCTTGATTCGAAAGTCCGCAATTGTTTCCTGCCTCGGTTTTAAATTTTTTTTTTTTTAAACATTATATGAATATTTTTATATATTTAATCTTTAAGTATTTTTTAAACTTAATAATATAGTTTTTTTAATAATATCTTATATCTTTTACTATTATTTTGAGTAAAGTATTTAATTTTTAATAATAAGTTAATTTAAGACTCACTAGACATATAGTATATATAGTGTGGAATTGTTTCTATTAACTAGTTGTGACAAAATTGTTGCAAGATCCAAGTGCGACTACAAATATTCCAAAGTAAAACATTAATCTACCCAGCAGATATAAATTGATCGTTCTTCCACTGTCCATTATACTCGTCACCATTTGTCAGAATCGAAACTCCATTGCCGTCTCTTAAGCCCGCCTTGAACTCCCCATCATATCGTTCCCCACTTGTCAAGATCAGAACTCCATTCCCATGCCTTAAGTCCACCTTAAACTCCCCATTGTAATACCCCCCATCTGCTGAAACCTCGGCGCCAAAATCCCTGTTTCCCCCCACCTGCGAGTTGTCCCGTATATTGGGTCCCATCAGCACCGATCTATACCCCGTATTCTTGGGCCAAACCATTTACAAAACTCCCAGCTACAATGCGCTGATCTACAAGTCTCAAAACTCCTATCCCGGAAGACTTATCGTCCTTCCAATATCCCCTATATGTTTTTCCATCAGGCCATATATTTTGCCCGTATCCATTTCTCTTCCCGTTCTCCCACCGTCCAACATACTTCACTCCATTCTTCCTACTTAAGATGCCAAGTCCCTACTAAACACCCCGCCCAAAGTCACCCACATAGTGACTCTCACCATCGAATTTATATATGCCATAAGCATGCCTGTCATCATGCTTGAATCCGCCCTGGTATCTCGTTCCGTCCTTCCAAGTTTCGATGCCAGTGCCGTGCCGTGTATGTGTTCCGACTACAGAAGTTCCCTTGTATTGAGATGTTCGGTTGAAGATCGGACCGCTGCTAAAGTTATCGCGTCGCAGCTTTAGCGAACTATTCTGTTGCAGGTCTTTCACTTCTTGGAACCAAGGATGGTTCCAACCTTGGCTTCGGGGTATAGCGCCGCGAGATTGTGTTCGCTGGTACAGCTGTGCCACAGCCGTGATAGTTTCTTTGATTGCTTCCATAAAGTCCTTATTCTAACGCTGACAATTAGATACAATTAGAGCTTGATCTCCAGAGTCGATGACTTCATAAACGCGAGTCAAGATTGGTCGGATATTCGCTAGAATCGCTATGAAAGCTGCCTCTGAGGTTCCTAGGAGTGCGTGAGCACACTTCACTTGCGATCAAACGGAAAAACCTACCATCACCACTGGCGAACACAGGGCCTATGTATAGAAGACCTTTGTTGGATTCGGTGTTGATCCGCACAACGCCATCTTGCAGAGTCTTCGTGAGTTGCGAGGCTGTTGCGTTCACTTCGCCATCGAGATTGTCAGCTGCATTTGCCACTATAATTCGTAGCCTGAAAAGCAAAGAGTTGATTTCCGCGATATTGATTGCTGCGGTTGGGTTTGCCATTTTGGCCTGAAAGCTGGAGTCAGGTTTAAATGCAGTTTGACCATCAGCATAATTGGGAAAAAGCTCGTCAGGTTTTGTAACGATATCAACCATAGACTCTCTGCCGATGTCAGCGAGAAGGAAAGACATCGAACTGCCGGGCAGTGGCTGCTCGAGCGGGGTAATGCGTTCGCATTTGCTTCTTTCAAGTGTTGCCAACGAACCTCGGCGTTGGAAATAGCCCACTTCCAAAGCCCCTAGGCTCAGAGCAGACTTCTGATAACATCAAGTGGGTGTGGTCATGGGTCATGTTCCGGAGATTCATTGGTGTTGACCTTGATTGTGATTAAGGCTTGCAGCGTCAGGTAGCACGAACATTTCGGATACTGCCTTGCCAGGCTTTCTTCGAGCGACCACCAAGAATCTTGGGAATTTACGCTTCAGTGCTGCGAAATCCCTTTCTAGCTCATACTTGTATTCCATTTTATCACAATGCCACGAACTCAGGGTCTTCGGGCTCCAGGTGATAACACAATCGTCACACCACATATTTTATGCCAGAGATGCACCCAGATATGTCAGCAATCAATTCTACTAAGAAATGTTCCAATCCGATATGAAGCTGGAAACCGGGAAGTAAACTCAATAGAAGGCGTGCGGAAAAAAGTGCAAGAGTGCTTCCATCACTCGACTTTCAGGGAATTAGAAGCCATGCACTGGGCATGCCATCTTTGTACCATGATTTAGCATGTTCTAGATGATTTCAACGAGCTGAGAATACTTCGAGAATCCAGCTGGCACCCTCTGAGTGGGAATGAGGGTCGCTTGATCCTGGTTATCAAAGACGATACATTCTCCGACGAATGTGCCATCAGATTCACATTTGGTGGCGTGGATCTGGAAGCGGGCTTGAGGATTCTCTCAGCGTCTGGTAAGCATACCATTCCCCCATTAATTTGAGACAGCGTGTTGACGCTAAGCAGACAACAGATATCTCAATGGGAGTATCCAATTCAATGCTCAACTAGCCGCCTCTACGGCTTCGGAAGCAACTTTTGATCTTGCAAAAGACTGGATCCGCCGATGCATCTCGAGTCATGATATATGCAATACAGCTCGATTTTCCGGTCTGCATACTCGACTGATAGACAATGGAGATGAGCAGGGGGAGCATTCTCCGCGAATCTACATTCCAGACCCAGCTGGGCCAGCTGTATCTTACATCACACTTAGTCATGCTTGGGGAACAGGAAACATTTTCCGTTTGACATTCGAAAATCTTGAATATTTAAAGATCAGCATTCCAGTATTGGAGCTGTCCAAAACATTCCGGGATGCTATAGAAATCACTCGCCGACTAGGCCATAGTCACCTATGGATTGATTCGCTCTGTATCATTCAGGAGCCCAAGGATGATTGGCAAAGGGAGGCATCTCGCATGGCAACTGTATATGGAAACGCTCTCTTGAATTTAGTGGCTTTAGGGCCGTCTGGCCAGGGATGCTTCACCTACCGAAACCCACTTGCTCATAGACCATGTCGATTATTTGAGAATGGAGGAAACAACATCCTAGCTCAGAGACCGGGGTATGATCCAAGATATCAGGGTAAGACTATCGAAATTGCACCCCTGCTGTGGCGCGGATGGGTTTCCAGGAACGTGTGCTCTCACGACAAAATCTCTTCTTCGGCGCTTTAGGAATATATTGGGAATGCTGCCAGGAAGAGCTCTCCGAATTCTGGCCATATGAGCGAGAGATATACCATTATGTAGACGAGATTCCATTAAAGCCGGCTTTCCATATTGTCTTGCCACGTTCTAGAATCGAAGGAAACCGGCCACTATTTGCCAGTGTCTGGAGGAAGGTGGTGACTGAATATTCGAAGACAGATCTGAGCTTTGAAAAACACAGAATGATGGCATTATCAGGTATAGCTACAGCTGTTACACAATCGTCTGGAATGCACTACCTGGCTGGATTGTGGAAGGAGCTTCTGCCAATGGGATTGCTCTGGCGTTTGTATAATCCGAAATATAAGGGAACTCGATTAGATCGCGCCCCGTCATGGTCCTGGCAATCCATAGATCGACGTGTGGACTATTTTTACGAGATACCCTTTGAGCGGCTAAAAAGTATCTACGTTGCCAAGGTCATTGACTGCCGAGTAACCCCAGTCCAGGATGGTGACGCTGATCTGGGAAATACTAAGGGTGTTCTCAAGATTCAGGCCTATCTTCAGAAGACTACTGGACAGCTGCACCCGGAAGGCGGTGAAAACGGTTTCTTGGGCATGAGAGCTGTTTTACTGGGACACAAGAAAGGCAGAACGTTCATTCCAGATATCGTCATCGACAGGTCCACGGAGCTTTTCTTCCTCCTAATCGCCTTGGAGACAGTGACGGACATACCACCGTATAGCGAGCTATTCATGGAACGTGGGTTGGTACTTGTTCAATCCAGGAATCTGGACAAGAACACGTTCTTCCGAGTTGGGTACTTTTTGCACGAATACAAAGAAGGTGACAGGGATGTAATGTATGATGGGGGAACAGAACAGTCAGTCACAATTTGCTAGTGTATTAGTGAAGAAGCAGAGAAGAGTTTCGAGAGGCCCAGCATCGGGGGCGGATGGCGAGTTCAGCCTGACCAAGAAAATACATATAATGCTAAGCTACGAAGCTACACCTGTCTGACATGCAGTGCGAACTGAATCTCTGGATATTATATTATAAGTGCTATAGATCGAGGTTTTGTAAATGCAAGGAGTAACGAGTAGAGGGGAAACCTTTATCCACCTCTATATTAGAATTTCATTCAAGGCTTTCTGCAGAGCATAAATACTTAGTTCTAGCCAACACGAAATCCGTTAGAAAAGACGCGTATAGCCTTAACTTCCTAAACCTCCCTCGATTGGAAACTAACTGTGATGTGCATGTCATCGTTATTAACTATGAGCCCCTATTTTCGGCGAATATTCGGCTCGCCTGGCATGTCCGAGTCCGAGTTATTCCCAGCCGAGGTCTTAATTCCGGCTCCGGCACTACATGCGGGGTCCCCCACGTCTCAGACATCATCAATGCCTTTACCTGAACTTCTTCCTCTAGATTATAATGCCTCTACATCTATCCATTCAACTATGACAAGGTTTGTACAGTGTTTCAAGAAGATATCTTCTCGCCCCTTGCAGCATGGGCCCATACCATGTCAAAAGAGAACCTACCTCATCCAGATACAGAGAAGGAAAGCTACAACGTTGAGTTCGGAGTTCCCCGGTATTGAACTTCCCTCTTATTGATCACCACTATGAGTATATACCGCAATGACTCGAATTGATAAATTTCTGGTCGAGTGTTCCATACTACATTGCAGAATCAAGCTGCAGGCAGCCCTGAGCCGATTACTCATGATTCCGATATCCAATTTCCGTCACGAGGCTGCATTCAAATAGCAACCTAGCCTGACACGCAGGGCTGACTGCTGGAACACCTTGGACTACTGTGCTTCGTTAATAGAACAGACATAATAACGTGTTTTTGCTACCCCTGGGTGATATAACTTTAAAGGATCAGAACAAGCGCGATCTTAATCACCGCACAAGTATTTCTAAGCAAAAACCAAGATTCTATTGTCTTGTTTAATTTGGCTCTCGCCCCATCGGTCGTCGAGGTAAGGGTACTGATAAAGCGGAGTCTATAGGTCCACAAAATCCGATGGGTGATGACTTCTCAAGCCTTATAATCAATCCTGCAAGGCTGCAATACGAGGAACTGTCATTAAATTTTCCTGAAGTCAGGCTCTTGATCCTCCAAAAATCAGCCGACAAGCACTCATCAATCGAATCTACCGTAGAAAGGTCGACCGATTGAGCTATTGGTTCCCAATCGCGCGAAATTACGCGTTCAATGTTTGAACATTGCAGTAGCGACTCAAGATTGCTTGACTCAAGCTAAGACCAGCCTATCACTGAAGAGAGATCATTGTCAACTTCAACGTATATAGCGAAGGGGATTTAAGCTATGATCAGATGGAGAAGATACTGGACCGTGAACGGACCGTAGAGGTTATAAGATTTCAGAAGAAGACTTAGGTTATTGTTAAGAACTGGGTCAAATTTGGTAATCAGGAAAATAGCTCCTTTTAAAATGGCAGAGATAGCAGGAGGAGCGATGTCGCCCGGATAAAGGAATGGCAGACTTGACGGTTTTATATGAACCGATTTGTTGAGTGAAAATATAGAGATTTCTCCCTTATCTATCATATTATACATGTGCGGAGGCACGGACACAATTTATATGAGGCTGCCAGTTTGCGGTCGTGTTCAATTGGGATAAGCGAGAGCACTCCGAGAAAATATGGAGTATATACTCTGTGACTAGTGTTAATTAGAAGGGCATGTCCTCCCGTATCTATTGTCTGCTGGCAGATATAAATAATTTGATTAAGTCAAACACGTCCTGAAATCTCCAAAGCATTATATATTATCCTACACTTCTAGTTTTTGCACCTCGAAGCAATCATGTCGCGTGATGACTTAGGGCTGGAAAAAGCAGGTCTCAAGCGTAGAAACGATCGAAAGAATTTAATACACGAGGCTTCCTTATGAATTCTGCCAGATATTCTTATAATACACCAAATAAGGAAAAGAGACAAATAGAGAAGAGAAAACCACAAAAGTCTGGCCAAATTCGAAATAGCGCAATAGTTGATATTCACGCCCCAGCGTTTAGCAGTCGTCTAAGCGTAGCAATTAGTTAATGAAAAGTACCACAGATATTGAACTGACTGCTTACCTGTATGTACAAGACACCTTCTTCGATAACAGCCTCGAAGGTAAATCCATGCCGTTCAACAATCTGGTCTACAATCCTAAGTTCAACTTTTTCTCGGAAGATTGCTTCCCTGAAGGTCTCGCAGGACATTTCGTCATTGGCAAATTCTATTCTGACCACTTCTAGGAAGGCGCTCTTGAAGAATTCTAAAGCGACATCGCCCAAGCGCTTTTCGGTGATGGCCCAGAGGGAAGATTCTTGTTTGGCGGCCTTGAGCTTTGTGAAGATCGTCTCAAAGTCCGCAGTCAGCTTTAAAGAGGGAAGCTGAAGCATCGAAGCTGCCTTCAAGCGAATGGCTTCTATCTGTGTGTCGAATTTGAGCTTCACGGATTGTGTAGCTATGAAGCTCATACTTGAGCTGTGTTCGCTTGGATCGACGGCGTTGTTAATAGCTTCGTCAAAGCCCCAGATGCCCGAAAAGCAGTTGACCCCTAGACAGTTCTCTTGGAAAAGGATGCGGAATGATCCATCCTTGATGTCGCAGCTTGTGCGATTTGAGATCTTTTCAGCTGCAAGGCCGATAGAGTGTTTAAAGCAAACTGAGTTAAGTCTCGTTACTCCATCATCGCCATAGCGTCGAATGTAATGCTCTAGTTCTTGAATGAAGCAGGTGACGTAACTAGATATGGAGCTATAGTAAGCAAGCTGGATCCTCCATGGCATAGGAAGTCAGTCTAGAAGAGACTTTAGTGAACACTCGTACCTGTTAAAGAACGAACCAATCTGGCTCCGCATATAATCTTTAGAAGCATGAGCATAAACTTCTGGCAGGCTTATATCTACTGTCCATCTTTGTCGCAAAAGTTTTGAGATCTTGTCTTCATGGCTGGGCTTTTTTGTTTCCCACTGATTTTAAACTACATAATGTTGAAGGTTAGATTCATGAATTCATGGAAATGTATTGTGAATATACTGACCAGATTTGCGAACTTCAAGTGGTAGTCGCACTATTTTTGGGCTGATATTCAGGTTTGCAACTTGCTCGGTTACGTTGTTTTGCAGAAGTTAGGTTCTCATTACCCGACCTCAGATCAACAGCTCTGTCAAGTTGTGCTCCATTGGTGACATGGGAGCTGCGAGAAACGGTGCTTGCCACAGTAGAATTGTGTTGTGTGTTGTCTGGGCTTTGTATCCCCGTTGATTCTGCCGAGAACGTATTAGCTACCAAATAGAATGCCCATAGGATGTCAGAAAGACCTACTGCTCGTGGCCGGCTTCAACTTTCCCGGAGTTAATCGAGAATTCAGTATTCTGCGAACCCTCTTATAGACCTTCTCATAAGTTTCGTCATCATGGCTTCCAAACTTACACATCTGGATGTGGTTGGCGTTGACGGGTAGTTGTTCTTCCTCATCGATCTCCAATAAAGCCGAAGGTTTTTCAACAATCTGTGCACTCGATATCAGAACCCTCAGCCGAAATGCAATGGATACATGTACTTACCAAAGATGAACTCATGCTCATGGGCTTCCATCCCACAGGCGAAAGGAAAGGCGGGCAGATATATTATAATTTGCAGGAGGATGGGCAAACTTGCTGGAAGGGAGCATTCTCTTTAAGGCGGACAGAATTAAGAATGAGAACGCAATAATCTAGGATATTATACCTCCGCCTTACTCGATAATAATTTTGTGAGCACTCGATTAGCTAAATATATTCCACCATTTTTATGAAATAGTTACTGCGAGGGGGAAATTTGCTGTGCTATACCACATGTGATGATTTTCGATGAATCTGGTAAGCGTGGCCATGGCATTGATGAATAGTATGAAGCTAGCCCTAGCAGTCTTTAAGGGAATGTCTTTAGCAAAACCTATCTCCACGACTTCCATGCCCATGGAGGTAAACAGACCTCTAAACAGGTCACCTGAAACTCCCTTTGCGGAACATCTTAGGGGCCATATACTGTACATGCCGCTACCGGCAAATGTATCGGTATATAAAATACGCTTGAAAGACCGAAATCTACTTCTATAATTGATATTGAAGGCGTGGTTACGATATGTAGAGGCTGCTCTCTGGCTTCAAATCCCAATGCATAGTGCCATTATATACAGGACGACAAGTGCTTGGAACATTTGAGGGAAGACCGAGTCCACGTCAATGCATTTGTACATAGTCCCAAGCTGCGCCGACCGAGCGAAGCCCTGTTTCTTATACTTCACCATCATCTTCTATGTTCCTGGAATATGGATTCTAATTCCCTTTTGATCTGATTAGAAATTTGGCATATTGTCCATCATGCAAGCAGGTGCGAGTTCTCCCCTGAGCCGTCAAAAATAGCTTCTTGACTCTTGCACTCCTTAATTGCTTTGATATGACCTTGATTCCATAACTACTCGAAGTAAACGAGTTCGCAACCTACACTGCTGGGAATTTGTTGAGCCCCTTCTGCACAACAAATCGACTAACAAGTGCAGCTATAGGACGCAGTGATTATAAAGTGAGATCCGAAGTGAAGGGTATAGATTATTGTGTTAAAGGGGTTAAAGAACAAAGTTTGCTGCAGTTCGGGGAAGTTTATACACTGCAGGAGCAGGCTAACCCCATTGGGATCAGTCAGAAAAAGGGGGGCGACTCACGTGATATGAAACTAACATTGACAGAGATGTCCGTGCTTCAAAACGGTGTGGCATTGTCACTAAAGTCTTGGCCGTTTGAGTCTTCGACCTATTGTAGAGGATAACTACTCCGAAATTCCAACCCTCGAAAGAGTACTGCTCTTTTCCTATGCTGGATATCCTTCTCTTCTGGTTCCGCCATTGCATCCAAGTGTTGCAAAGTATTGCACAGCCGAGAGCGGAAGTTCAAACGGACATCGAGAGCAAGTGCACCATTGCTTGTTTGGTACTGTTGAGGGAGGTAAGTGTTGCTGGCCCGGGGTTTACGAGTTTTGATTGAAAACCAAGACAAGAGGTTAAGGTCCGGGAAGACATATACTGAGCAAAGAATAAGAGAAAAATTAGAACGTGAGAATAGTTAAGAGCTAGAAAAGCACGAAAGTATATCGCATAAACCTAAGGAAGAAAAGATAGAACAGAACAAGATGATAGTCTATTGCAGTGCCAGCCATGTGTCCTGTAGTCACGAGTCGAGCAAGCTGAGTATATGAGCGAGCGTTTTACGGTTGGTTATTTGGTGAGAGCTAGGTGGCACACAAGTTAGAGAGGCGCGAGATTTTAGTAAATTAATTTTATCGGGATCACGTCCTAAGAAAGGCGAAAGTACACTTAGTGCCTTAAAACGCTTATATTTTTATAATTACGAAGATCGCGGCATAAAGTGACAGGATTACAGGGCCTTTGCGTTCTCAATGCCCTGGAACTTGAGAATTTAGTGATTGTGCCCACTATAGGCCCTGTACCCCTAGCGTCTACGCCCTGAACGGCCACTAATAGACTCTGTGAGACATCCAAGGATTATAGCGCTGCTGGCAGAGCAACTATGGTGCTGAGACCTTTACGGGTGCTAGCTATAGGCTTATTTACCGAGCCAGCCCCTGTTCTACAGGGGTTGAGCCCTAAAAAGGCGTGGTACCCCTTGTCCGTGGCTGAGAGCATATTTTCAGGGCAGGTCCCTGGAAGAATAGGGCATTTTTTGACTTTTCAGTGGATGGGTCTACTAAAAGCAGGCCCTGTAGTCAAATTACAGCACAAAATCCCCTGTAATCCCGTCACTTTATGCCGCGATCTTCGTAGCATCTTAATTTCTAATGCCTCAATTTCCTTTTCTCGGCAGGGTCACTCATTAAATGCAGATATGGCTGCATTAGCCATTGTCAGCTAATGAGCTATTTTAGTGTTCTAGACCCCTGTCTGCAAAGGTGATAGGATAGGGCAGATTAAGAGGCAGACTTAGCTTAATGTGTGATCGTGGCTATGGTGTTTGCCACGTGGTAATGTGGCCCATTCAGGTTAGTGATACCTCAACTGAAATTCTTCTCGTTTTATGACTCGAGGAATCAGACAGTCCATCTTGTGACGTGCGATCACTTGCAAGCTGCTATTTTCGTTTACTCAAGATTTTCTAACCAACGAATCGTCTATTCTGCGTGTTCTCACTACTCCATTCAGCAGTGACTAGACAATGGATCCGCTTACCGCTCTCAGCCTGGCCAGTTCCATTGCTCAGGTCCTTGACTTTGGGACAAAATTGTTCAAAGGCACACGGGAAATTGCAGCACGCGGCTCGCAGGTTACAGTTCAGCATCTTACTATTCTTTCGAGCGACACGGAAGGGGTAAACAAAGGCTTGGTGAGACATTTCACGCCTTTGGGGGGCAAGGTCTTGAGCGAGGAAGAGCACGGGCTCGTTGAAGTTGCAACTCACACTTTGGAACTGAACGAAGAGATTCATTCATATTTAGAGACATTGGTGCAAGAAAAGGGCTCAAAAGACAGGTGGAAGAGCTTCAAGACGGCTTTACGGACAATCTGCGGCACGAAAAGACTCGAAGAGCTCGAGAAGAGACTGGGCGAATACCGGAGTCAATTGACCTTACGACTATTAGTAGTCTTAAACGTGTACCATTCCAAACAGTCGGTCAGCCTCGGTGAGCTGAGACGAATGGGACAGGAGATTATTGAAGCGCTTGCTGTACATCCGAGGGAATACGATGCTCACTTAGAGCCAGCTGCAGCCATTCTAACTTCTCGTAATGGAGAACAAACTACTCTATTAGGGCGGCCGACTGTTGTGGGAGACAAGACGAACAACAAAGACAAACACAGAAGCACAATAAATCCACCCCGAACTTCAACCACCTTCATTAATAACTCCGTAAAAGGCGAGGCAGACTTTTGGACACGTCCCGAAAGAGACTGCGGAAAACTGATTCTTGACTCGCTTCACTTCCGAGGCATCACTCAGCGGCAAGAGTCAATACCGCAACCGCACAAAAGGTCGTTTGAGTGGATATGGATACCGGAGGAGAATCACGTCTGGGACGATCTACATAAATGGCTGGAGAAAGGATCGGGGAGCTATTGGATTTCTGGAAAAGCGGGATCCGGCAAGTCGTCGCTCGTTAAGTATCTCTTGGGTGATCCAAGGACTTACAAGGCCCTCCGAGAGTGGGCCGGCCCAGGAAAGCAACTAGTAGTGGCCCCATTCTTCTTTTGGTACGCAGGTACTCCGCTCCAAAAGTCCCATGCTGGGCTTCTGCGGGGCCTATTGTTCGCGGCCATCTTGGCCAGACCAGAGCTTGCCATAACGCTCTTCCCAGATGTTTGCCGGGAGTTTCTTTCGGACCGCTCTTCGGCTACGTTTGACGCAACGGTCATCGAGATCAAGCTTGCATTCTCACGCCTTCTCGATTCCGTCCCTGACGACCTGAAAATCATTTTTTTTATTGATGGCTTGGATGAGTACACGGGAGACTTGAACGAATTGTGCGATTTGTTCGCTAGAGCAGCTAATTCGCCGTCTGTCAAATTGCTCTTATCCAGCAGACCAATTCCTGTGTGCCATGACCGTTTTGCGAGATATCCGAAGTTACGACTGCAAGATCTGACAAGAAGGGATATTGAACAATACGCGAAAGACCACCTGGAAAACAATTCCATTCTAAAATCCATGGAAGACACCGAAGATGGCCTAACATGTAACCTCATCGAGACCATTATTGCTCACGCATGTGGTGTGTTTCTGTGGGTAGTCCTAGTTGTCAGACACATTGTCACTCGTCTACAGAATTATGACTCCGTATCGGAGCTGCGCAAGGAGATCGACAACCTCCCGCCTGATCTGGAGCAGCTCTACGATAGGATGCTAGGCTCTATGTGCAAGGAGTATCAAATCACAGGATCCAAGTTCTTGCAACTGGCATTAAAGAACATGGAGATTTCTCCGACTGTTCCCATCACGGCATTCCAGCTGTCATTCGCCGAGGACGAAGACTACAACAGGGTCATACAGTCTCAGCTAAAGCAATTGACAGAGGCAGAGAAGGAGTGGAGGTGTAAAGCTCTCGAAGGCCGCCTGAGAAGCCGCTGTTGTGGGTTGTTGGAGGTACAGGAGTCTTGTGAAACATATATCCCGGACGAAGTCAAAGCACCGCCTACAGTCGGATTCATTCATCGGACCGTAGTAGAATTCCTGCAAATGGCCGACAATTGGCGGAAGATGAGCCTTCTCACTGCCAATACGAAGTTCGATGCAGAAAAGGCCCTTGTAGCTTCATCCGTTGCCGTCGTTATGTCGTTGCCCAACACGCTCCCTGGTTCGGTGCCATACGATTCAAGGATGGAAATAATGTCGCGAGTAGCGAGTCTGGTCATACTGGAGAGGGTCGTATCGGATAGAACGCGCGTCGAGCTACATGACACCTACATGCCTCGTTTCAAAATGGCACTGGCAAATCGTCTACCAAACCCTTCGTCAGAAGGACCGGCGGACATTGCGAAAGCGGTGGTCTCATCCGTGGACAAAATCTGCTCTAAAATCGACCTCTCTTACCCTTCGTCCTTCATATTTCATTGCAAAATTGCTTTACCCCACCTCAATGATGATGTTATGGGGCTGGGTTTTAATGTCTCCAAGCAAGCCTGCCTGAGACCCGCGCACTTCTTGGTCTATTACCTTGTCGAGCAAGACCCTAAACTACGCCTACTTGTCGCGGAATCACTTCTCAGTCTTCAATTCACGCCTACAGAGGAGTATCTTACTACAGATGTTCTTGGAGCATGCCGGATGAAGCCGTATTATAACTCCACGCCAAGGACAACCCTGTGGGACCTCCTCCTGTACTACGCCCACTACGTCATTGTAGAAGCACCAGATCATCAGCTTTTCGAATTCGATGATGCCGAAGTTGTTTTGTCTTTACTAGATGTGATTTCCTCGTTCTTAGAACGTGGTGCTACTGTTGATAAGATGGTTCGCTGCGCAGATGCAGAATTTTTTGTGACTCTCTTGGGATTCAAAAGCCACAAGCTGGCAGGAGAGTACACAGCCACCCAGGTTTTGTTGCGTCTGCTAGACGTAATTCAGTTCAGGGCATCATGTCCAGATAGTAGCAGTTTCGGACGGAGGGGTGAAATTGTGGCCAAGGCGGCGAAGATCGAAGCCTCATTAGACTCTGCGCCTTACTTCGAGTGTATTGCAAATTCCAACGACGAAAATACAACTGATTCTTGGGTTGTATGGATTGGCGGAATATTAGTGTCTCCGTTTGAGAATATCGGCCGGATTGCCTCGTGGCCAATTAGGATCTTTAGGTAAACTAGCAGGGACTTTACGTCCTAGTTATTATTATACCAATTTTGTTACTCGTATACTATTATAGGGCTATTAAGTTCTGGCTACTGTTCTACGTTGTATGGTACTAGTAGGTGAGCAGGGACCTTTTCCTGTGATGACATCCCTCTTCTACACCCCTTTCTACCTTCTCCCGCGCTTCAACCAATGTTTGAATAACCTCAGACTGTTGCCTGGGTCAGTGTTCAGGATACATGCCCTTTTTCGTTAATCCACTAAATCCGAAAGCGCTTGATATCTGGCCTGTTAAGGCTCCGTGAAGTCACCTTCCAGTAAATCGAATGAACCATTGCACGGCCGGTAGAGATAGATCCCTTGGGTCAACTCTCTTCCCCTATTGAAGCTGCCTTCAATTAATTACCATAGATTATTGATCAACTCGTAATCATGAAGCCCATACTTAGGCAGGGTCTATCACAGCTAAGCAAAGGAGTCTTGGCGGGGCCGAGGATCTGCAGGGGAATGGGGACCTGTACTCTTTTCTCAGATGGATTGATACAGTTTGCATCAACCAAGCAGATTTAGACGAGAAGAACATCCAAGTCGGCCGAATGGCAGAAATATACCAAAAAGCAGATAGCGTCACCATTTAGCTTGGAGAAGAAGATTCGGTCAGTAATAGCGCGATAACTTTTGTTCGCCAAATCGTTAACAAGAATTTTTTTATTTGGCATTCCAAATGGTGGGAGGCGTATGAACTAATAGCACTGGACCAGTTTCTTGGACGGCCATCGTTTCGTCGTCGGTGGGTATTGCAGGACCCTGCGTTCTCGGCACGCTCGGTTGTCATTTGTGGTGGTGAAGAGACTCCTCTCGACAGCTTAGCTTACACTGTGAGTCTGGTTCGCACAAATCTGAGCACAGCAGCTTCCACGATGGACAGCTGGAGAAGGAAACTCCCCCCAAACGACATTTACCCAGCGTTTTATGATTCTCCAGCCACAAGACTCTTCGCGTTAATCAAGAACGTTTTTCAACGATCCGACAAAGGCGTTATAGTCGAGCATTTACTACACCTAGAAACTCTCGTGGACTTATCAACATTCTGCGAGACATCTAATCAACGCGATACCATTTACGCATTGCTGAGCTTGGCAAAGGAGTGGGAAATTCTTTCTTGGTCACAACCTGCTTACTCCCTCGTTCTAGACTACAAGATGGAGTTGATGGACGTTTTCGCTAGCTTCGTGCTGCATTGTTGCTATCATTCTGGATCCTTGGACGTAATCTGTAGGCCATGGGTACCTGGATCGGTGTCAAAAGTAAGTTTGAACAGCCAGACGACTCCAGCAGACCGGGACTTCCTGTCGAGCCTACCGTCTTGGATCGCATCGAAAGACCAGCTGCCTTTTGGCAACCCATCACTGGGTCCAGGCTGTCCGATAAGTCGGTCGACACCAGTCGGCGCTTACGAAATTTTTATTATATCAGTAATCAGTTAATCGGTTGAGGTTATAAATTAAGTAAGTCGATCAGTTCACAATACGCTCAACCAATCAGCGGCTTATAAGTTAAGACCTTGAAATTTTGTGATTTCGAAGTGCCTTTAGAGGGTCTTTCCCCCGTAATTATACGTGGTTTTATACTTATATACACCTTATTATGTAAATTGAGCCTGAATCGCCTTATATTTCAGGGCTCACATGCTATAATTATCATGAAAACTCTGTTCCATCGATCTAAATCATCAACACTATCATTAACACCATCAATATAACGTCTTCTAACATTGATTTAGCTTCCCCTGAACCCTCTTCACGAGCTACACAATCAACCTCTGCCACCACGTCTCAATTGCCATGAACCCGAGATTTAAGATGAAATACTTCGAAGATAAATGGACTGGCAATGAGAGTCACGTCCTGCCCACCGCTAAGCCGAAGGTCAAGAAGCTTTGGGAAGACGTATATAAACGTGAAAACGTTTTTATACGGCCTCCATTACCCCCTTCAACTGCTCCACTTGTTAATTACCTTGCGGATTTACTGAATCGCGTCACTCCTCAACTAGTTGCACCAACTAGGACATTATCCCGGAAGGATCAGTATACCCAATACTTGGAGGAACTAGTAAGCCATATACCTATTATACAATACTAGCAACTGAAGGAACCTGAATCGCCTCAATTAACGTCTATGGCGTTCGATTTGCTAGCTATTCCGGCCATGAGTTCTGAGTGCGAGCGAGTATTCTCATCCTGTACAAAACAGACTACCCCTGAAAGCTCACGACTAACCGGGCGAATGTTATGGCATCAGGAATGCCTAAATAACTGGTAGAGGAGGGGGGCAATTCAGATATCACGAACCTTTACTGCGGCGGTAATCGACTGGGGATCAGATGGTTCAGATGAAAATTCATAATATTTTTAATATAGCCTCATTTTAGATCAGCCGCTTATCGGTCGACGTCAGTCAGTCGGTCGGTTCACCTTAATTTTATATCAGTCGTCAGTTCATCAGTTCGAATATATCCTCAGCTGATGACCGGCCGACCGACTTATCGGACAGCCTGACTGGGTCTGACTCAGCGACTTCATGGTAGAAGTCTCGTTGGTAGGCCACCTAACCCCTTGGAGTCCGCTGAAAGACCAGTTAGATCGAAATCTGCTGAAGATCATGCTGGCTCTGAGCCGCATGCTCCTCTCGGAGACAATCTTCATCATATAATACCAGATCGCCCAGAGCACACCATCAACTACGCTGAAGGATCTGCGCCTGAATCAACAATAGAGCTGAAGGAAGTTCCATTTGCCCGGAATCGAGTGTATAACGCTCATTACAACCAAAAGCCCGACGCATTTTTAGGATGCAATTCAACAACTCAAGCTTGCACTGGTTCACTTTTCGCGAAAGGTATCATCATTGGCGATATTAGTCGGAGATCTGTACGAATGGCAAATGCAGTTATTCCTGCAGATCTTTGGAGAGTTCTATGTGCAGATCGAGATGACGAGGGAAACAAAGCTCCTTCCTCGTTCCGATCTGCGTTCCTCGAAGGGATCCCCCGAGCTCAGGTAGTTGTACACGCTGTACGACCTGGGCCAAGCACAATCAGCGTCGATGTTGAGGAGATATTGCAGGTAGATGGGTTAGCCGAAAATGTAAAGCGGTACTTCGCAGTGGTGCGGGACGTGGTATGGAACAGGTGTACATTTGAAGCTAAGCGGCACCATGGGATCGGGCTGCCACTGATTGGTCTGGCTCCTCAGTACGCGAAAACTAGGGATAATATTTGTATTCTCTATGGCTGCAGCGTTCCAGTGGTTCTCAGAAAACATTCTGGAGATGATGGCAAAGATAGCTATTGGGAGCTGATTGGAGATGCTTATGTGTATAATTTTATGGATGGAGAAGGAATCCGGGCTCTATCATTGGATATGCTCAAAGCTGCAGAGGTTTTGTTTGAAATAAGATAATGAAATCAGGATGAACTACTGATTCTTTCTATCTGCTAGGCCATTCGAGGCACTTGCTTATGGCGCCTTATAAGCGCGTTACAAAACTCTCCCCAAGTACCAAATATGCACTCATTTCATCTTCCGAGCCAAATGGATCCAAACAGCCAATTCCAGTTCTCCATCTCGGTTGGAACACATCCTCTCCTTCCTGCTTGATCGGGTCAGCACAGCCGACTTAGGGGAAGTCGTTCAGGCTGTTCCAGAATTTGAGTTGCATTGAGGGGAGCTGCTTGCAGCTGCTCTCTTCTGACAAGGATAAGGGTTGGGACGCTTCCCGGGAACGAGTGGTTTGGAGTAATCATCCCTGGGTCTAATCTAATAGGTGCGGATGGAATCTGGGCTCCGCAGGAAGCGTGCGAGAGCCGCAGGCTCACTTATAAAGTTATGAGCATACATATTTAATCCACTCTATTAGCCTCGCAGGGTAGCATCTCGTTCCTTGTCAGTCTCGGCCTTCCCCGCATATCGGTTGCGTGTTGGTTCCCAGATTACTGCGTCGGGATTGATAGCCCAACTCCTTCTTGTTGGGTTTGGGCTACCTGGATCTCATTCGGGCGCCTTCTTAGGGAACCCATGGCGAAATGGAATAGACACTGAAATTGATATGGTGTCTCCGAAATTTCGACTTTTCCATTGCAGTTTCCAGAAGTCAGCATGTAGAAGTGTGATTACTTATCTCAATCCGGCAAAATTTGAGCGACTGAATTGGTGGGGAATGCGAACCGGAACGCTTCGTCCACGTGGGTTGCACTTCAAGTTTCTTCCAATTGGAAATGTTTAGCATCTCAAGTGAATCAAGACCTGGGAATGGACAAGGTCGGCCTGAGCAACCTAATCGCTCTCGTGCATCTCACTCTTTGGGCTCGATATCACCTGACATCTTGAAATGCTCGCTATAGCAAATTAGAAATGTGTCAAGAAGGGACGAAAGCAAGCAATGCCGAAAAGAAGCAGGGAGGTTGGGGTCATCGCTTGCGCTGCTGCCAGGGACCCCTTGCTTACGAGCCCGCTAACATAAGTCTGTGTCGCACAGGGCCATTTTCTCACTAACGAGCCCTCGAAGGAAATTTCAAACTTCCAAACTTCGTAATAACTTCTCCAATTATAATTAGAAATACACTTTGGCTTCTTCTTAATTATAATATCGAAGCACAGGTAATAATACTCCATGGTTATTTAGGGGATTTTATGTGAAGTGGGCGACTTTGGTGTTCCGAGGCCTAAAAACTGCCCTGTGCGACACAGACTTATGTCACCGGGCTCGTTACGGTGTACCCTCCAGCTTTATACCACATACATATCTACCAAGTGATCAATGTTTAGTTCCCTCCAAAGACTAAACTACTTCTGGCAGCCAAGTTATACCTAAGTATGTCTGCTTTTCTCTTATGCTTATCGACAATTGACAGCAAAGCTTAGTGTTTTGATGTTCCTCGTGTTCTAAGCGAGAGCGTTCCCTGGCAGCAGCGGAACGGATATATATTTTACTACGTCTACCACGTCTACCACTGGGCTGGGAGATGAAGGATCCAGCCATGTCAGTACGAGGGTAGAGCCTGTACTTCCCCTCTTGCATCGCGTTCCTTCGAAACGGGCCGAACGCTTTTGCTATGTTGGACCGAAGCACCGAAGGAAGATCTGTTTGCGCGCATCTCGGGCTAATGATGCTACTATATCTTGCGGTGGGCAATTCCTTTGCAACGGTGAGAGGCTGATACGTGGATAAATTTCTCCAATGGTCGGTTCGGGTTAATGACAGCCAAGCGATAGAGTGTGGGCACTGTGGGGAGATCTGGGGGGGCGTTCGGGGGGCGTTGGCCGCCACCCCAGGATCTCCGCATGCGCGCCAATCAGTACCCATAGCCATTACTCATCACCAAGTGGACCTCCGGCTAAAGAAATACATACGATCAAACAAAACAAGCTTGCAACGTTCTATGGCCATGCTGATCTTTCCTTGTCCTGGCCCATACTGATGCTGGGATTCAACTTGCGGGGTAGAGCTTAGAGCTGCCCCGAGCCGTTTACGGCATAGTCAGACTGTCAGGTTCGGGCCTCACGAGTCACAAACTCTCAATAAGCACGCGGTGTCTCAGTGTGGTACAGTACGAAAAGCATAAAAGAAGCATCCTTCCCCGTCACAATCGTTTCTCTTTCTCTCTGATTGTCCTCTCCTTCCATAACACCCACTATTCATCCAGGCAAACACCAGCCAACATGAATAACCCTGTCGATTCCAAGTCATATGGCGACTCCCCAGAGGTCTCATATGGCAACTCTCCAGAGGTCGAGGCCACCGGGGGCATCTCCCCTGTGGACCATGCCTACGACCTTGACGAGAAAGCCAAAATCGCAGATTACAAGGCGGATGCAGTCGAGGCAGAGAACGCGGAGCACAAGATGGGGGTGCTGGAGGCCGTTCGAGAGTACCCTATGGCTTCCTTCTGGGCATTTGTCATGTCCTTCACGATTGTAAGCTGCGTTTCCCCCCTTTCCCCTCTCCAATTGACTTTTTCCCTTTCCTCCGACGAGGAGTCGCAGCTAACACTATCTTCAGATTATGGAGTCCTACGATGTCTTCCTCATCGGCAATTTCGTCGCCCTACCTGCTTTCAAGGCCAAATACGGTGTATGGGACGCCGGAATCCAAGAATTTGTCATTGTGACCAAGTGGCAGTCTGCGCTTCAAGTGTCTGGGCAGCTCGGTGCGCTGATCGGCGTCTTCCTCGCTGGCCCCCTCACCAGCCGTATCGGATACCGCTGGGCGACCTTGACCGGACTCATGCTTTTGAACGTCTTCATCTTTGCCTTTTACTTCGCCGGGTCTCTTCCAGTCATTTTCGTGGCCCAGCTTCTCGAGGGCTTGCCATGGGGCATCTTCATTGCCAACGCTCCAGCATACTGCAGCGAGATCGTACCGATAAAGCTGCGAGCCCCCGCTACCCAGATGCTGCAGATGTTCTGGGCGATTGGCAGTATCATCGTTGGTGCCGTCACCTACCGTTATAACGGTGTCAATGGCCCAAGTGCCTACAAGTACGTGCTCATCCGCTTTACAAGCAACTCCTTCGCTGACAAAAGAAACCAGGATTCCCATTGCGCTCCAGTGGATGTTCCCCACCCCGCTTGCTATCCTCATCTTTTGTGCACCAGAGTCGCCTTGGTGGCTGGTTCGAAAGGGACGTCTCCAAGAAGCAGCACATTCCGTCGGGCGTCTTGGACGCAGGTCGAGGCTGAATCCTAGTGAAACTGTCGCCATGATGCGCCGTGTCGTTGAGCTCGAGAAGTCCGAAAAGGAGCCCAGCCACATCGAACTGTTCAAAGGCACTGACCTCTACCGCACCCTCATTGTGTGCGGTGTTTACTTGGCACAAAACCTCACGGGTAACCTGATCGCTAATCAAGCTGTCTACTTCTTCGAGCGTGAGTTGTCACCACCGCTGTTTTAAAGTGAACGTATATGCTAATTTAAGCGCAGAGGCCGGCGTGTCGGTAAATACTGCTTTCGCCCTCGGTCTTATCACCTCAGCCCTCCAGATGATCTTTGTGATGCTTTCTTGGATCCTCACTACGTACTTCGGCCGACGTACGATCTACCTCTGGGGCTCGGCCTTCAACACCTTCCTACTGGTCATGCTCGGTGTTGCAGCCTCTGTCCCTGTTACCAAGGGGACTCCAGCTGCGACTGCGTCTTCTCTAGCTCAGGCGTCCTTGGGCCTCATTATCTCCGTCCTGTTTACCTTGGGACCTGCGCCCGCCTCATGGGTCATTATTGGAGAAACGTCGGCCATCCGCCTTCGGCCTCTAACGACTGGAATGGGACGCGCTTCGTACTACATCGTTGAGATTCCTTGTATCTTCCTAGGAAGTTATATGCTCAACCCGACGGTAAGACTCTTCTCCCCCCGAGTCTTGTGACAGTTACTGACCTAGTGTAGGGTGGAAACCTTGGCGGCAAGTGTGGCTACGTCTGGGGTGCAACCGGTTTCCTCTGCTTGGTCACGGCATACTTCTACTTGCCTGAGATGAAGGGTCTTTCCTACCGCGAGATTGACATCATGTTTAAGCGAAAGGTCCCGGCTCGCAAGTGGAAGGAAACGACCCTCGATATACAGGACGACGAGTAGATGGAGATGTGGCTAGGAGGTAGTGGCAGGACGTGACCAGGAGCGACACGACGGTGGGTGGGTGAGAGGAACGAAGAATATGGATGCAGTTACAATACTCTGAATGAAGCCGTGCGAATTACATTCGCTCGTGCCTTAGTACAACTGTTTTTGGATTTCGAGATTCGAAATTTACCCCTCAGCTCCTGAGTAAAGAATCAAATCTTGATCCCTGCCACCTTCTCTGTCTTGAACGCTTAGTACCCATTATCTCGCTCCTGAGCGCCCTGGGTCTACTGATACTCCAATAATGCCCCGTTATCTTGCTCTTTAGCTTCGTAGAGCTGCGTTAGAATACTGTCTTTCTGCCCTTGGAATGTCTTAGAAAATTGAGTCTAGACTCTTGACTCTTGTCTGGAGGCAGCGTACAGTGTATATCCCCGAAAAAATTATACCTCGAGGGTACCCATGTATTGATAGTGCAGATGCTTGCTTTCATACTCTGCCAGGCCAGTACAGATCAATTGATCACGTTTTACAGCAAATTCCGAAGAGCTTGCCAGGATTCAAATTTCAAAGGGCGTGAAAACACATGAAAAAAAGGCCGAGAATACAACTTCTCAAGGATACTTGTACACTGTAGACCAGTTCCTCCTTGACCAGGTCCGACGACGGCCGACCATGTCTTACCTCCTGTCGATCAAATCAAACAAACACGGCTCGGTGTCAACTATCCCGGCGGGTGCGCGGTCGGCCGATTCTACTCCACTTCTCCGCCTGAATGCACGGCCCCCGTCACGTGCACGGTTAAGCTACATACAATTGGCATTCGCGAAAACGAGGGAGGATGCGCTGCTCAGGGGCTCAGGTTACCTAAGTAGGTACGTAGGCAAGGCAGCTATGAAGTGTTTGGGAGGATCGCTCCAGAGAGCAAGGTGACCGATATCTGGTGTCGCAGAGACTTCACGTGATAAAAACTTGAATGATGGTTGAGTCACTGCATCGCGGGCCAGCCGTTGCTACCAGCGATTGTCTAGAGGTTATTTGAGGGAAATTTCTGTAAAGGACTATTCATGAGAAATTCTTAATAGGAATAATAAAGGGTTATTAAACCTTATTCTTAATAATAAAGAATTTTAAATCTTTATTAATAATTATAATAATAATAATAAACTTATTTTTAATATTTAAATTATAATAATAAAAGAAATTAAGACTTTTTTAATTATTAATATTAATTAATATTAATTCTTATTACGAATATTATAAAATGTTTATTATATAAAATAATAATTAATTAAAGAAAAAAGAGATTAATATATTTATTTCTCGTAATTTAATTAAACTTAATCGAGATTAATTATAATAGTTTATTCGCGTTTATTTATATATATATATAAAGTTTATATAAATAATTATATTAATATTAAAGTCTTTTTAAGAATAAAAAAAAATTTCTTAATTTAATATTAATTATTTAATTTAATTTAATCAAGTCTCTTTTTATTTAATATATTTATAATATTTATAAAAATATTTATATATATATATATTTAAAATTAAAGACTTTAATAATATAATATATTTATTTAAAAAATAATATATATATTTTAAAAATAATATTTATTAATTATATTTAATTATAAAATATTTATATTAATTAATTATTTTAAAGTATTTAAAGATTTAAATTTTATTATATTATTAATAAAATTTAATTTACTTTTAATTTATTTAACTTTTATAATTTTATATTTTTTATATATTTAATAAAAGTATATTATATTAATTATAAAATATTTCTTTTATATAATTTTTAATTTAATTAAATATTTATATAATAATTTAAAATTTATATAAATAATTAAAGATAAATTAATTTTTAATATTTTTTTAATTATAAACTTTATAAAATTATTTAAATTAAATTTATATATTATATTATATAATTTTAAAATTAAAATACTTTAATTACTCTTTTATATTTTATTAATAATTGTTAGTACAGCTGCACTGCAGTTGCGCTGGTCACGTGACGTTGTCATGTGACAGCGTGGCCAACCGTGCTCAAGCCCCTGTAGCTAGTCCCGATTAGACTTAGTTAGTTTCCGAGAATGGGTCAACAACACCACGGTGTTATTAACCTTTCCTCTCCTGAATCAACCACCACTTTACACAACGAGCATTCCACGAAAACGTAACGACTACTTAGCATAACCGGTAGGAACCGATACTGATCAGTTTATACATACAGATCAGAGAAGAATTAACCAGGAGCTTAAAGCATTCGGTGGCCTACAGCAAGCGGCATTTCTTCTATATCGAAGGGGGGAATTAGTACAAAAACGATTGTACGAAAGCATTAGGTGACCCACACAATCGAATACTACCTTCTCGCCAAGCATAGCAATACATCGAAAGTATCCGGTGGCCTACCGTAAAGCTATTCTAGTCAGCATTTGACTATCCACTACCTTCTCTTCAAAACTCTTTCTCTTTACAACGACTTCAACCACACCCTCGAATCGATTTCGACCCTTCACCTTCTTTTCTACAAAGCTGAGCCCTCATAGCCTTTCCTTAACCAACCCCGAACTTCGAACTGACCCGAAAAACGCTCAGTGAGCTTACGGACCACCACTATGGTATTTACTTCGATCCCGACACCTCCTTCTCCTCCCCTCCTTTTTCCTCCGAATACGGACTACACACACGGATACCGGGAATACTGGGAACTGGAAATACCCGGGAACAAGGACGTCACTAGATAACAGTTAAAAGGCCTCTAGTTCTCTGGACGAGTGTACTACTTGCGAGTAAATACTCTCGAACAACATACTAGACATACTCAATCCCGCACCCACACCTCTCCAAGTACCGTGATCCAATATGGACATGGATTGGAACGCTCGAATCAAGAGGTGGAGACATGGAATAAACAAGGAAACGTTATCAGAGGATCAATTTCTGGAATACCTCGAGACAAAGCTATATAGGTACGATAAGAGCAAAGTAACAGACCACAACCTCTGGGAACTGTTCCGTGAGGATTTCGAGGGTTTTACAACCGAAACTTTCAGGGATAAATACGAAACAAGAGACCTTCAGACCCTCAGAGCTTATTTACGCCGCGGTGGCGTCTACATCGAAAATACAACTAAACTCCCAGGGAGCTTAGTTGCAGAGACGCTATTTAAGGTATTGGAACAGGAGGATATGGCACAGTGGAACAACGACGAAATCCTCGAATCAGGTCAATTACGCCGCGACCTCTTAAATGGACCGATAACCTCAGTATTCCTGACGCGTGATGGATACAACCAGGGCAAGGCGAACATTACTCCTCCACCACCAGCACCACCAGTTCAACCAGCACCTCTCCTATCACCGCAAGTCGGATTTCAATCACATACTCCTCAACAATCCATTTTTCCGATACCACTTGTTCCGCTATATACAGGACCACTGCCATTTCAGTACCCACTGTCCCCGGCACCCCCCGGAATACCCTTGTTTTCTCTATATAAAAGACAGTTCATTCCTGAACCTATATCCGGTCCCCAATTGATACAAAACGCAAAGCTAGTTTTGGAAATAGGTAAAAACTATAATAATAGTATGAGATATAATAGAATAAGCAATCACTTCGACTACAAACTGTCAATATTCTATAATATATACCAACAGTTCGATCTACCCAGAGAAGTATATATAAGGGTATTCCCATATATACTCAAGGGACTGGCCGAAGTACATTACTATAACGGCAGACTGTTATAATTATTATTCGATAATGCCTATAATAATATAAGAGTTTACTTCCAAAGTCCTGAATACTACCGGGCTAATCTCAATAGATAGAATAATCTCACCCTGGAATCGATAATAGTAAAGCACCCGGACAAGTCAATTTGGAAAGTCATATACCAGTTATTTAATAATTTAATAGAATTATAATTCGGACTTCCACTCGATCTACACACACCTATATTTTATATTAATAAAGTAATTATAACCTATTAAGACTACCCGGCCTATTAACTGGCTATAACTAATCCCCCTAAAGAACCCGGTCAGTTTATAAACAAGTTACGGTTATTAATAACTATCTATAAGAAGGAGTAATAACTAAATGGCACTGAAATCTACTTTATTAACAGGAAATACTATTCGAATAATAATTATTATAATTATTGGAATGGGAACGGATAATATAATAATAACTATAATCGCGGAAGTTATAATAATTTCAAAAGCTCCTTCAAACCACGTGACAGCTCCAGACCATATACCCGCTTTGGTCTCACAAAGTCATATTTTATTTGTAAGAAACCGGACTATTATTCCTGGAATTATACACCGAAGGAACAGGCAGCGGAAAAGACTCGATTTAGGGCCAGGAATCTCTATCGATTCAAAAATACCAATTCCCGTGACTTCGACAAGAGCTTTAATAGTATTTATTTACAGTATATCGCCGAAATCGAAGGTAAATCAGATGAAAGCGGCGAAAGTAGTAAAGATAAAGACAATCTAGACAGTATTACTAGTACTTTTGCAATTCTATTAGCGGATACTAATAATACTAAAGAGACTGGGACTAGTTAATTCATATCAGTTAAGAGTCTTCTAACTATACTAATTCTCGTAAATAATCTCAATTCCCTTTTACTTATTTATTAATTAACAGACGAAAACCCTATATTAAAATCTGATAAACTGCTTATAAAAGACATTTATACTTTTATAATAAAAGGTATATCCAGATATAATTCCTGTCACTTTTACAAAATCGTAATTAATACCGGAATATCCAAATACTTAATTACTAGTTTCGATTAATTCCAGGTATTATAATATATTAATAGAGATATTACACTCGACAAAATCACTAAAAGTCAAGTAATTATATAGTTCGGTATCAGTGACAATATGTTAATTAATTTCACAAAGATAGAAATCCCAATTAGATAAATAGAGTTCCATATTATACTTGCAAAGACACTATTCCTGTTCAGTCTAGGGGATATAAACAAGCTAGGAATCTATTTTAATAATTTAACTAATTGTATTATTATTCCTAAAAGAAACATGCCAGTGATATAACATTTTAGTCATTCTTTTCTACTCTGGAATACTTTATTATAGAGTTTTATCACTGAGTCCTTCAATTATAATCCCTATTTCCTTACAAGTATTGAATTATAATGACTATATTGTCATTTTGGTTACTTATTAATAGGCAGACTGTAAAATATACTCGAACGAGTAGGATATAATATTAATAGAGGAACTCTGGAATATCTTACAAAATACTATAAGTACTATTAGAAACACGGCCAATTGCCCGGACAATTCAAGTTCAACCTGAGAGACAATATCAATTTCAATTATTCAATTATTATTAATATTTTCTATATCTCTGGCAAACCTGTACTCCATGTTATCGATAAAGGCACTCGATACCAAACCGGCCAGTGGCTCCAAAATATCAGTGTAATTCACACTTGGGATACTTTACGGAAATGTTGAATCGACACCTATTTAGGCCCTTCCGACCAGCTTGTTACGGACTCCGGAAAGCAGTTTACAAGTAAAGAATTTGCCCAGTATACAAAAACCATAAGTATTAAAGTCAAAATCGTCTTTATAGAGGCCTACAACTCAATTGGAATCGTAGAATATTACTATAACCCGATCCGGCGTATCTATTTTATTATTATAACTGAAATCCAGGGTATTAATAAGGATATAACACTACAAATGGCCTTTAAGGCCATTAATGATATTGCAGGACCCGACGGATTAGTGTCTACCCTATTAATCTATAGCATTTTACCTCGAATAGTCGAATATAATACTCTATCACCCACTATTACCTAACATTCCGCGGCCCTGAAAAAGACTATAACAGAGATTCAGAAACTACAAGTCAAATGACAAGTTAATAATACTCTAAATATATAAAATGGCCCAAGTATAACCGATATTCACAAACTTATATTCAATTCAGATATTCTAGTCTGGCGTGAGGATAATACTAGCCAGTCTGATAATTGGAAAGGACTATATAAACTTATAGTCATAAATGGCAAGTCTTATATACTAGTACTATCTCGTGATAATATAATATTCCATTCAATGTCCGTAAAATCCTTTAATATACCAGATATTAAAACTGAGATCAATCTGCTTGAATCAGAATATAATAGTCAGGAAACCGAAGATAAGGAGAATATAATTATTATAAATACTTTATCCATTATCTTTCTAAAGTATAATAGAGGCCGATCTCGTAAAAATGCCAATATTATTATATTCCTTTAAGATAATATTTAGTATAAGGATTCTCGTTAGACCGAAATCGCAGATCTTCTCGAAAAGGGTATATTTATAATTACTTCCAGAACTGACATACCAGAGAGAGTATATATCTTTAACTCCAGGTTTATTAACGAAATCAAGAATAAGAGTACTGAAAAGGAGTTCAGAAAGTCGAGACTCGTTATTCAGGTCTATAATAATAAATCCAAGTATATTATACTAATACAATTACTAACTATCTAGTATATTAACCAACGGGTTATTTTTAGTATTATTATTATAACTACTAAAACTACGGGATTATACCTTCGTGATATCTCACAAGCCTATATATAGTCGACAATTATATTAAACTGTGATTTTTACATTAATCCATCTCGAGAACTCGCAAAACACTTAAACCTGACAGACAATTCGGTCCTAAAGGTCATCAAGTCACTATACAATATACCTGAAACCGGAAACCACTAGTTTAAAACCTATTATTCCCATCATATTAACAAACTGGACATGGAATAGTCAATCTACAACCCCTACCTCCTCTATAATAATCAACCCTTTAGTATTATCGGCCTTCAGACTAATAATACACTCTTTATCGGAGATAATGCCTTCACTGAAAAGGAGTAGTTAGGACTATAAAAGGCCGGGTTTTTGGTCAAGGAACACGAGTGTCTTATCTATAATAATAATCTCAAGTTCAATAAAGGAATTATTCACACCAGCAATACTGGTATTACCCTTATACAAGTATACCAGTACAAGAATCTCAAAATTGTCAGTAATAAAAACACTACCATAACCAGTAGTAGAGGTGCTGTATATCAAAACCTCACTATCAAGGACTAATATATCACTTAATATACTAGAGGAGTATATATTTCATTAGTATGCCAATCGGAGGCCGCGTATAACCTGTTAGTCGCCACTTAAACTGTCGAACTAACTGAAAACGATATTAAGAAGCTTAATAAGTATATCCAATAGCAAATCGAAAATACTGTCAGAGAATTATACTTCGTTAAGCTTGAGAAAGATACACTTCGCCTCCTTGTCTTTACAGACACTTTGTTCGCAAATAACAGAGACTTCTCCTCACAAATCGGCTATGTCTTGGTATTGGCCGACAGTGCCGGACATGCTAATATCCTCCATTAGTTTTCCACCAAGTGCAAACGGGTCACCAGGAGTGTTCTAGTATCAGAGCTATACGGAATAGCTCACAGTTTCGATATGGGAGTGTCAGTTAAGTCTACGGTCAATAGGGCACTACAAATCAATCTCCCACTAGTTATTTGTACGGATTCGAAATTACTATACGAATATCTCGTCAAATTAGGTACTATACAAGAAAAACGACTCATAATTGACGTAATGTATCTCCGCCAGGCTTACGAATAATGTGAGATTACGGAGATTAAATGGATTAAGGGCAATTCGAATCCTGCTGACGCTATAACAAAAGCGAAACCTTCGAACGCCCTAACGCAATTGCTTGATACGAATACCCTGCAGTTAGATATGGAGGAGTGGATTGAACGCGGATAACGGGTATACTGGTGGGAAAGCGGCGGATACTGGGAAAGCGATGGATATACATGGGTATACGGACGTACTGAGTGGACGGGAAGACTACACTAGGCTGCTTTAGGCAATCAGCATTCGATCGGACGGAGACACTGTTTTTGAGCCACTTTTAGAGTGGTTCCAGTGTTGGTACAGCTGCACTGCAGTTGCGCTGGTCACGTGACGTTGTCATGTGACAGCGTGGCCAACCGCGCTCAAGCCCCTGTAGCTAGTCCCGATTAGGCTTAGTTAGTTTCCGAGGATGGGTTAACAACACCACGGTGTTATTAACCTTTCCTTTCCTGAATCAATCACTACTTTACGCAACGAGTATTCCACGAAAACGTGACGACTGCTTAGCGTAACCGGTGGGAACCGATAATAATTAATAAAAAATATTTATATAATTAATATATATTTAATTTATAATAATAAGTTTTTATTATTTATAAAAATAGATAATTATAAAGATTTTTTTATTAAATTTTATAAAATATAATTTTTTAATAAAATTTTAAAATTATTATTAAATATATTTATTTAATTCTCCGCGCCTCAGTGTGTCTGTGCGGACGTTGGAGGACCTTTCATTCTGTGCTGTTCCCGCCGTCCCCGAATCCTGGTCAATCCCCGCTATTGTCAAACAACTTAATTCATTCGCTGGTCAGTTGTATATTCGAACTTACGAGGAGTACGAATCGCTATGTGGCTTTTTAGGACTCTGCTCTCAACCCCCCGATGATCATATGGAGGTCGTATATGATGGGTTCATTACCCTGTCAAATAGATTCCGGTCGGGCGTTATCATGGCCCTAATATGTCCGTTCATGATCAGCCTAGTGGCATTCCTAAGAACTTTTATGGCATTGAGGAGGAAAGGGCAAAGTTTTACTGCTTCACACTTTGGAAGGATTCTGAATGGAGAGTTGGTTTCAAGGGAACACTTTCAGGGTGAGCTCCTTTTGTCAAGACCTGTACTGATAAGGCAGTACGAGTTTCGGTGAATGCTAAGAGGCCAACAAAGACAGGAAGACTGGACTGAGATTGTGTGAACATTCCGAGTATTTTAGCTGGGATGGTATGTGCTCACTGTAAAGAGTCAGGTTGCCTCGAACTTCCGCTACAAGTAATCTTCAAAGAGATGTTACTGTATCTCCCCCCTCGTCCTACCCTCTTCCCAGTGCTTGATCACGTCTTCCACTCAAAGTATCCTCTTAGAAGCCTCAAACATCATCTTGACTTGAAAATCCATGGTCTGCTAGTAACATCTATATCCATTTATCGCCAATTCCCCTCAATGTTCTTAATCATATCATCAGCTTCATTAGCCTCCTCCACTTCATCATTAACCGACACTCACCTACAATGGAGGTAATGAACCAAGAGCTAATCACGTGTTTAAAACTAGGCTAACGAGAAGTTTCCGTCAGGAGAATTTTTTCCGGAACATCGCGAAATGCAACAAAAATCAAAAATCAAAACATTTCTACATGAAATTTCTGCCGACATCACGTTAAATCCTGACAAGTGTCTGGGTTCCAGAACCCTTCTATGCACGGAATTCTTCGATAGCAGGGTCGGGACAAGTCACCTCGAGCCAGCCATGTGGATGGCATGTAAGTTGGCTCAGGTGACGCTGCGAAATTTAACGACATATTCTCGTATGCTTTCACGTGCCCATCGCAGAAGCCATCAGAGTATGTGGAAAATAATAGCTGCCTTGGAATCAGGCTGCTAATTCTCAGAGGTCGCTTTGGGCGACAAAAGTGAGGCGGGGATTGCGGTTCCAAACGTGTCCAATCGGGGATATTAAGGTAAACATTATGCGTTGGCTAGAGTTGACGCGATACAGCCTCATTACTTCTTATTATAATATTCTGTTTCAAATTATATTATACTTTACGCATTTATTCACTAATTTTTAATTATCTTTTATAATAGTTTTTCTTAAATTTATTAATAAATAGAATTATATAATTGTAATTAATTAAAGTATTAAAATAATTATTATTATTATAAAATATTTATAATTTAAATATTTAACTTTTAATAATCTTTTATTTCTTTTTAATATTTTAAAATTTAAAATCTTTAAAATAATTTATATTAATAATTATTTGTTAATAAATTATTATTATTATTATATTTTTATTTTTATTTTTATTTTTATTTTTATTTTTATTTTTATTTTTATTTTTATTTTTATTTTTAAATAATAATAATAATATTATTATTTTTATTATTTTTATTTTTATTTTTATTTTTATTTTTAAATAATAATAATAATATTATTATTTTTATTATTTTTATTTTTAATTATTCTTTAATAAATTATTATTTACTTTTAAAGTTAAGGTAATAGTATTTTAATCCTTGAATTAAAGTAAATTAAATTGCTATTTCAAAGGGACGGAATATTAAATTTAAACGAGAATTATTACTCTCAACTTCCGACCTTTACTCTCCTCCTCCTCCCCTGGAACGAAGGGCAAACCCACAATGACAAATAAGGGTGGCCTAGTTAATCAGAGAGCTAGAAGCTTCTCGAAAGCAAATCGGAGAAATTCTTTTCGCTACCCTTCGTTCCAGGGGAGGGGAGAGGGGAGAGTAAAGATCGGAAGTTAAGGGTAATAATCCTCGCTTAAATTTAATATTTCACTCCTTTAAAACAATAACTTAATTTACTTTAATTCAAGGATTAAAATACTATTATCTTAACTTTAAAAGTAAATAATAATTTATTAAAGAATAATTAAAAATAAAAATAATAAAAATAATAATATTATTATAAAACTAGATAGTTTTCTTTGCTTAAATCTCCTCTTGTAAGTATAGTAAACAATGGAGCCGTTATTAATAAAGCTTTGACAACGGCCTCGGTGTGATTCTCAACAGGCAGATTGCCGTGACCGATTCAACCCGGGAAGTCGGACTTGCGAGCACAACATCTCATCATCATAATTGATTCTGGAGTGATCATGTTCTGTATTTGGAGGTCGCAGGACTGATTTACATTAAGAAAAAACAAGATATATAAGATTGAATGAAGAATTTTGAGACCCGAGGTCGGAAACTAGCTCATACTTCATGCTTGCTAATTTGTTATTCTCGTAGTTTGACCTCCATTCGTCTTCTTTTGGCCTTTATTACTTCATTCGCCAAGTGCAGACATGAAGAGTGCGTAGCCTCCCCCAGGAAGCTTCTAAATGGCCGCTTGACCTGGTTGAAAGATTTCATCCAAAGTTTCATTATCCCGTCGTACTCCCCGAAAAAATTAACTGATATATTCTCAGATAAACCATAATATATAAATGCAACGCTCCGAATACGGTAGTATTCAGTGATATTTTTAATACTATATTAATGCCTTTTAATATTACGCAATGATATAATTTTAAGTGATATATTACGGCATTGAATTAAATACACACGGCAGATATAGATCTAAGGTTAAATTTAAAAAAGCCTATAACTTTCACGTGATAGAAATATATTAATATATAATTAAACCTTACTTTTTTATAACTTTTATATATTTAAATAAATGGAAAGAGGTATTAAAACCTTAAATACGTATTCTTATACTTATAATAATTTATAGAAGCCCCTTTAATTATTATACACATGAGATTTGATCACGTGCTCGTATATTAGTAACGGCTAGTGATATGCCGTATTGCGAAGTCGATACGATTACGGGGCTATATTCATAAAGATATACTACTTACGGCGCCAGTTTCGAGGGATCGATACGATATTACGAAGTGGGGCGTTTTAAAGAATACGGGAATACTATTTGGAGTCATGCATGAATGAATAACAGAAATCATCCCCAATCGCTCCTTAGCTGCTCACATAGTATCCAAACGGCTAAGCCAAGAGACAAACTCAAAAACAGAAGTGCGTATTAGACTCGATAAAAGTTGTGACAAATGAATCCTGTTGATGCAATCAGAAAATGGAACGTCAAGACACGAGTAGCTCCTCCACAGTAACAACTGAGATGCTCACGGTCCTTCCATCCATGCTGTGTCAGCCGATGGGCCTCCTTCAAAAAGCCAAAAGTCCTCCTTTCTTGACCATCTTAGATTGTTCTCCTCCAGTAAACTCTCTGCTTCATTTCTCTGTCTATCACGAATTAGTCGCAATGCTAACTCGGCAATTTTCATCTCGCCCAACGACTCGATCCTTTCAAATTGAGGACTTATGTCGCCGTCTTGGAGTGGTGTGACAAGCCCGTAGAACAACATTCCCACTTCATCGTCTTTTCCGTGTTGTTTCAATATAGTAGCAAGTGTCAAACGGACCCAAAGTAAGGAACGATTGTTAAACTCTCTCCCCTTCTCGCCTTGTCTGTCCAGAAGAGACTGTAGAATCTTGCAAGGGGCTTCAAACTCTCCCTGATCGATCAAGACAAGAGCCTGAATATGTTTGACTTGGCAATACCTCTGGAATTTGTTCTCCAATTGCCCTTCATCCATAATCAAGTCAATTCGAGCATTGGCGTCATCAAATCTCTTCATCTCGCGGTAGATTATAATGAGCTGGATGGCCGTATCCACGACTGAGGGGTCCGCAAGGCCCCAAAGTTGTTGCCTTATCTGGAATGCGTATTCGAGATTCTCCAAAGCTTCAGCGTATTTTTGCTGCTTGCGGTAGGCCGAGGCCATACATATCTGAGCATACAACGCGAGCGGGTTGTTTTGACCCAGAATACCACTTTGAGTTTTGTAGACATATTGATAAAGTGCCAACGCCGTCTCCAACAATCCCAGTGCTTCATGGATGTACCCATCAAATATATTGCTCTCAAGAACCAGCCGTCGCTTTGATCCCCGAAGGTTGCTTAAACCCGAAGACACCTCTACCTGTGTGATGTTTGCCTCTTCAAATCTTGTCATAAGAAATTGAAGAAAAGCAACTTGTTGAAGACTCTGATAGTAATCCGGATTATGCAAACCACATACGACCTTCTGGATAGCGCTAATATTCAAGTATAGATCTAGGGCCTGTGTTAACTCCCCTCTAACAGTGTAGCACATGCCAAAAGAGTATTTCGCCCTGAGAGTGAGTGGATTTCTATTGCCGAGAATACTTTCAAAGCCACTCGCGACGTCCCGTTTGACATCGTACTCGGCATCCAGATCATATTGTAAGGCATAGAAATCACCCAAGTGATATAGACAAAGGTACTTGAGTAAATGATCCTCGCCATTTTGGGCATAATACTCACTGAGCCTGCGATAGGGACGAGTGAAAAAGGCATCCAGGTCAACAGCGTCTCTCTTATCCTCTGGCAATGACACCTTCCATGACTTGAGATCTCCAAGAACTTCTGCCACAGGTGCAATCTCACTTTTGAGATTGTACAGATATTCAGCCCATGTGACAAACTCGTAGTTCCGGAGAAACTCATTCAACTGATTCAAGAGTGCTGCTGTTGGACCGTTGACAGCCGTCAGGTGATAATCCCAATATCTTGCTGCATATTCGTAGAAGATGATTTCACGATTCAAGTTGGCTTGAGCTTCGAGATAATGTAGATGCCGGGGAACATCTGCGTAGACATTCTTGTAAAGCCAGTATGCGATACGTTCTGGTGATCGATTTTGCTCTTCCGAAAGGACGTTCAGGCACCTACTCGCAAGTTCTGAGTGCGATTCTTTAAGTGTCATATGGATCGATAGAGCAGGATTGACACCAGCCAGTTCAGGCGTGCACAAGAAGTCTCCCACAGAGCTGTGTATAAATGCAACCCGGTCCTCCATCACTGAAACGAGCGGCTTGCAAAGGTCTTGCACTTCTCCCTTGACATCGATCAATCGTCTTGCTTTCTGCTGTCGATATCTGGTCTTGAACTGTAAAGCTACTTCAAGTTCTCCTATCATTAATGCCCTCTTCGAAGCTAATAAGAGCAGTAATATTTCACGCCTCAACATCAAGTCTGACGATTTTCTTCCTTTTCCGTGCTGGCTGACTCTTTGTTCAAAGGCATTGGTGAGACCTTCTGGGATCCTCTCGAGCCTTCGTAGCTGCTTCTCTTCCGTTCTGGCGGGTTGCATTAAACAATCCATCATCTGACTTGCCCACAGAAACATCCCACCACTACTTTGGCTTTGCCGGATCTTAGCATATATCTGCTCTTGGATTGAATCCAAGTCAGGATATTCCGCTATCTTTTTTGAGATAAATTGTTCAATGTCAGGCATAATGGTTTTCGTGTCCATCACAATTGCGACCGAATTAGCCATGAATTCGCTCAAATCTTCGGTCTGTCGGGAAAGAATAATAGCCTTAGGACGGTGCTCTATGTCCAAGTCGATAAAATCTTCCACTAGATGTCTGACGTTGGCGATATCTATGCATTCATCAAGCCCATCGATGATCAACGAACACCGGGGCATCTTCTTGAAAGCTTTAGCAATAACGGACCGAAGTGAATAGAAAGGGATCTGGCAGCTATTTTCAAATTCCAGGCAAAAGCTTGCCAACTCGTCGATTGCTGGCTGGCACTCAGAGTTGGGTGAGCTAATGCCCTTCTGCAAGAGTTGAAGGACAAGTGATCTCGCTAGAGATTTTGCATCTGCTGATTCATTATTTGCAAAAGCCGAGAAAAAGTAGGCCAGTGTGGTTGGCAAGGGGCCGATATTCTTATGCAAGAAATCGGCAAGGACCGACTTTCCGCATCCTGAATGTAATTTAGATTAGCCCCGTCGACCCAAATAAGGATCTCGGGAAAAGGTTTACCAAGAATCCCGCGGATCCAAAGTGGTCGATCATAATTTGTATCCACCCATCTCTGGAAGCTACGGTGTCCGAAAATCCACTTGCAGGTTCCTGCTGTGCTCTCTTCTCTGAAGGACGGAATGTGTTGTGTTGGCTTGAGAAGTTTTATGGCTCTTCGTACTGTTTTATTTCATGTCAGATCAGGATTAATTTTCAATATATGGTGATGAAGTTACCTTTATGTTGGTACTGCTCCTCGCGGAGTTGCTCCGCTATTTCCAGAAGGTCTGACATAGATCTGTCAGCTCTTTGTTGCAAGTTGCGACTATCTATATTTAGCTTAGCAATTGTCCTACAATAACTCGACATCATTAAAAACAGAATACTTGCCTTCTCTGAATGAAGTTTGTTCATTAGTCTCTGCCAGTTGAAGTTCGAAATATCGCCCCTGTACTGCTCCAGGGTGAGTATGGTCTCCCATATGACCTAGGTTCACAGAAGACGTACCATTGCGATGGTGTATGCTTTCTGAAAAATGAGGTGAGCAAATATTGCAGTAAAGATCGAAGCATCGGGGCTTACTTTCAACCTCAGCTGAGGAAGCGGCAAACTGTTGAGCCTCTGAGTAGTCCTTCATGCACGACATCGTCCTGTCAATCTGCCCCTTCAGGGTTCCAAAACTTGTGCGCAAGTGTTTCGCTAAGAAGTGATCAGCTGATTCTGGAGCTGCAGCACTATGTTCCTTAGTATCACCAACCCATGTTCGAGGATTCGTAGTAACTCCGAGAGTCCATCACAAATTGGATATAACAACTAAACAACTGCGAGGTAGAATCGAGGGTGCTTGCGCCATGAGGATCATTTGTGACGTTTTGATACCACCTTGGGAGGTTTATAAGGACCCAGATAATACCATCCTCGACTTGTAAGTCAACCCCGTTTTTCGCAGCTGCAATCTGTACGCACATCGTTAGCAAGGAAAGACTTCAAAGCCGGGTAGCTGGCTTTTCTCCACAACCTGAAGTTAATTTCCGGTATACAGAGGTGGTTAACTTACCCCAAGGAGAAAACGAAGCCCACCCCACACAATTGAAGTGATGTTTGGTTGTTGTTGAATTAGTACGTCTATGACTGGTGCATATGGTTGAATGGCATTTATAAGCCCCTCAAGTTTTTCTTGAAAGCCGCTCCGAGAGTCGTCGCATTTCTGCTTAGCATTGATCACATCATCCAGTAGCTCACCAAACTTGCACACCGGGTAACTATTTGGGCTTCTGTCATCGATCCGTCTCTCATCGTCAGCGCCTAGTCTGCTGTTATAGATCTGTGCTTGTCAATTCGATCAAACTATCGATAGATCTCAAGCGATTTGCATACCTCGGCGCCTTTTCGCCAGCATCGTGCAATGCTGTTTGCAGCCACGGCAAGGGTATCGGGTGGATGTGTGTGTGAGGCCGACGTAGGATTACCATCGCTAACGGTCACAACTGTGTAGGACGTAAGATCCATCTCGGCCATATCGCGATGAGCCGAGCGCAGGGAATATCCTCTGATGTAAGTCGTATCAAGCTATCACTGTGGTGGTGCGGCTCTTGAGATATGAGACATTTTTATGCAACCGCTGGCAGGGTCACACGTCAATGGGGCGGCGATTCATTGGATTGGGTTTGGAAGTAGCAGGGGCACTTTTGGTAGCCGTCATCCTAACGCAGCCTTTCCACACCACCTCCCCCACGTTGCTTTTGCCTGTGATTACGCCCGAACAGCAGAAGCTTGCAGCCAACGACATCCTCCCCATTTCTTTGACAAACAGACCCAGCAAATGAAAACCACACTAAACGATCAGGCAGCCATCGCCCAACGAGATTTCCAACCTGGTTCCGGTGGTGGAACCACACTACAACTACGAAAATGAGCGTTAAATTGCAGCGCACGAACAAGTCAGCCCTCTGTCGTCAGCACACCTTGGACGCAAACCTTCAGCCATGTTTCATCCATCCAATCAATGAACCCCGATCCCGACGGCCCCCGGAAAATCAACCTAGAAGCACCACGATTATTTCATGCCGGCAAACGTGAGGCGGGCCATTGCTTGCTCACTTCATATCGAGGCTTTGGAGGTGCCTTCCCTGTTCGCACATCCTCGCCCGAGATCCACACACCTTCAATTGTGTAGTATCCAAACCCACATGGACAGGTGGTGTTTTTCCAGGTGTCATATTCTGCCTTCCAGGTATCAAACTCCTTCTTAGCCTCGGAAGCATACTCAGCCTCACTTTCATGGAGGCTGACTGACTCGTCAAAGCCATCGTTATGTCTGGATCTGCCATGCGAGGTTGAGCTGCCTTTACCTTTTGTTCGTTGTGGGCTTCTTTTTCGATGTTTCGATGTCTTGGATTCCGTAAATGCAGGAGCCCTCCGGGGCGCTGGACCATCTTGATCTGGTTGTGGAGCACAACCACTATGATTACACTGATATGATCAGTCAAACTAAGTTTCGTCATCAAAAGCAGATAGCGGTAACTGACGGGTTTCGGAGCAGGGGTTGGTTGAGGTTGGGGTTTTTGCCTTAGCCTCCGTTTTTTTGCAGCTGTAGCTTCGGAGTCTTCAGATTCTTCCGAATCTTCGTGTACAGTCATTTGGCCAAATTTCTGCGAAAACTGCGGGTCCTCTTCATAGATCGTACCGCCCCCTGCGTATGTTGGTTGTTGTATTGACGTTGCGTAGTCATCCGTGTAGTGTTGGTTTCCTTGAGTGGGACTATATTCCTGCTGACTAGAATAGTATCTGTGAGATAAAGAGGGCAATGAACTGCCCCCATAGCTGACTGGTGTCTGCCTTGCCTCCTCTGACTCTTGCATGTACTCAACAGCAGGTGCAGAATCCTGTATTTGATTATAGCTTTGGTGTCGGTTGGATGCCGGTACTGGGGAGTATTTACTGCTGCTCGCATGACTTATGACTGTAGATTGAGCTACATAATTCTGGACATCTGTGGGTTGATCTGCAATCGGCCTCGATGCTGACACATACTGTGAGCTGGGCACAGAGGATGTCGGTAGAGGTTCCTGGGAATATCCAGTACTAGTCTGAGATTGGTACGCATCTTGGGAGGAATGATATTCGCCGCTGCTGTTACCCGAATAGGTTGGTTGTGCAAGCTGCGATCCGTAAGTCTGGCCAGCTGGCGGTTGATATAGTGAGGCAGCTACAACTTCACTGCCTCCCCTTGGAGTGGGCTGTACCGTTGATACTGGCACATGGTCCGGAGAGCTTGCCTGGTGGTCGATCGAATGTCCGACACTGAACGCGAATGATGGATCCCTTGTTGCTCTTGTCTGAGAATCGTCGTGACAGGTCTGCTGAGATCTATCTGCTGTGGACCTCGAATTATGCGCTCCACTGTACAGAGAGTACTCTGTTGCAGATGTCTCCGATCCGTACACAGGTACAGATTGACCTGCTGCGGCTACTGGTACATAGTAGCTGTCGCTTGCATACACTTGTGGTGACTCTTCTGCTTCGTTTTCACCTCTTCTTGTCCGGTCTTGTCCCACATGCTGGGAACTATTTCCGGCTTGAGCCGAACCGTATGGTTGTTGGGCGTTTTGCGCACCTCCGTACAGCGGAATTCCAGCATTCGGATAACTTGATGAAGTAGTTGTGGAAGAAGCTGCTGGTTGGTAGCTTGGGGTGGGGATTTCGACATAGCGGGGTTTGGCTGAGGCTTGAGCGGGTGCCGGATCTTGATATTCGTACTCATATTCCCCTCCACGAGCTACACGGTATCTACACCAACTGGTACTCTCTGCTATCCATTCCCAGTCAGACCATGCAGTGGGTAGGTCTGTAGTGCGCTTTCCGCTCTTTCGTGACGATCTTTTTGTGCTAGACATTATTCTGTGATCGACCTGGGATGTTACCTTTCTTCTTTATAACTTAGAATCGTATCATTTCCTCTGCGGCAGTGTGTCAGTGTTCTTAGATGCTTAGCCTCATTTAAGCACCTTGAAGGTCATTCATGGCTTGGAGCCCAATGTCAATTCCCCCAATTAACTTTGAGAATGATAGGGCAGGTAATGGATAATAATGCAAACACGTGTATCCAATTGCGCGGCGTTGTCACCCCCCCTTTCCTAGCGGTAGAGCAAGGCAAAATCTGCCTCGCATGATGGAGTCTGCCGGCAACAGTAGAAGGGAGGAATTGAGCCGCATAGCGAAGCGACGGGCGCGGCCCACACCATTTTCCTGAGCCTCCACACGAGTGGTTGAAGAAACTTTGTGCTGAATTAGCTGTCATGTGTTCGCATCTAAGCTGCGGGGTCTTGTGATGATCTATATTATTCGGACTGGTTGAGTGTCTGAGTCTGAGAAACGTTGGTCCAGGGGGAGACTGCAACTGCTTTGTCTTCAATGATGCAATGCTAGCCGAATCATTTAATATTACCCTCTCCCAATTTGCTCGAGCAACTATTATTTTCAGTGGAAATGCATCTATTCTTGTTTCTTGTTCTATTTTCAAAATGGCCTCGCCAAAACTGCCTCAAGGGAATAATCCCCTAAGACGACCTAAACGAAGCCCTAATAACACAATGGAATGGATTAGTCATCTGTTACGAATGCTCAGTGAGTAGCTTATATGCTTTAGAAGAGAAAGCCAAAGCTTCTTGTATTTGCTAGGAATATATTACAAGGGAGAATATTACATTAAACTCGATAGAGGAATATAATAATCAAGAAATAAAAGACTTTAACAATAATAACAAGTGATAGATTTGAGAGTATTTTATAAAGGAGTTTTAACTTAAAGGAAAATTATAAAAAAAAAAAAAATTTTTATACTCGATTAAATTAAAAATCTTAATAACTAATATATAAAAGAGAAAGTAAATAAATTAAAAGTAATCTTCTTTAACCTTTTTAATTATAAAATTATTAAGTAATAAATCTTTAAAGATAAACTATTTATAATTTTATTTTTAATTTTATTTATATATATAATAAAAAGTTTATTCTTTTGATTATTTATTATATTAAATATAATATATTAAAAGTCGTTAATAAACTTTATTTTATTAAATATAAAGGATTAAATTATTTTATTTATAAATTAATAATTAAATAAGAAACTTTTATATTAAATTATAATTATATATTATATTATAAAATAAATTATTAAAGATATTAAAAAGAATTCTTTTTTAATTTTTAATTATTATTATATAAAAAACTTTTAATATATTATAATATATAAAAGTATAAATAAAATAAATTTTCTTAATTAAAAGTCCTTTATATTAATAATAATATAAACTTTAAAGAATTTAATAAAAAGTTAAAAAATATTTTTAATTTTAAAATTATAAGTTAAGATTATAATTAAAATATCTTTTTTTAAAAGAAAATTTTAATAATAAAATATAATAATTAATATTTTTATTTATATTTATAATTTTATTATATAATTAAAATAAATTAAAAACTTTATAAATTAATTTAAAAGATTAATATATATTATATAAATTTCTTTAATTTAAAAAACGATTAAATAAATTATATTAATAATAATATAATATTTATAAATAATTTTCAAATATTATTTTATTTTATTTTTAATATTATTTAATTCAATTTATATAATAATTAAATAAAAATAATTCTTTTTTAAAAAAAAAGATTTAATTTTATAAAAAGAAATACTTTAAATATAATTTAAAAAATAATTTTAAATTTTTATATTTAATATAATTTTTTTTATTTCTTATTATTATTTAAAATTTAGTAAATATATTATATATATAAATTATATTTTTTTATATTTATAATATTATTTAAAAATTTTATTTTATATTTATTTATTAAAATAAATTAATAATAATAACTTTTTTTAAAAAAGATTTTAAATAAAAATTAATTTAAAATATTATAAAATATTAAAAAAAAATATTATATTTATTTTTAAAATATAAATATTAATAATCTTTTATTAATAACTTTTTTTATATATAAATATTTAAAAAAAAAATATAAAATAAAATATTTATTATAAATTTAAAAAGTATTTAATAAAAATATTTATAAGATTATATAAAAAGTTTAATATTATAATTAATAATTCGCGAATATAATATATTAAATTAATTTTAAAATATTTAATTAATTAAAAAAAATTATTCGTTTAATTAATAAATAATATTTTTAAAAGATATATTATATATAATTTAATTTTAATTATATTATTATTAATTTATTTAATAAAATACTTATTATACTTATATAAGAATTTATTAAACTTAAAATATATAACTTTAATATTCGTTTTGTTTTCTTTTTATTCTTTTTATTAATATAATTTAATATAATTTAATTTTTATAATAATCTTTTATATTTTATTTATATAATATATATTAAATAATTAAATAAAATATATATTAGAAGATTATATTTTAATTTTAATTAAATAAAAAAAAGTGAAATATTAAATTATTTTAATATAAGGAGTTTATTTTAATTATTAAATACTCGTTTTGATTCCTTATAATTCAATTTATTAAAAGTTAATATTCTTAAAAGAATTATTAAGATATGACTTACTTCGAAGATAATTAGGAGTGACTACGAGTTTCAAGCTACTAGAGAGTGGTGAGTAGAGGTGAGTTGGTGAAGACTGTACAGTGAAGGGTGTGGTGTGGCAAGGATAATGACGGTGAGGAGGGGTGAGCACGAGGTGAGGCGAGGGTGAGAAAAGCGGCGAAGGGTTCACGTGCGCCGCAGCTAGCGAGCACGCAGAACAAAGTGATGATTCCGGGAAAACAACATGCACTTCCTGATTCTCATGAAAATTTTCGTCCAATTAGAGTATTGGCATTAGTCAAGCGTCCCCCTTTGCGTTGACCGCAAGGAGTACATGAGGCCACGAACTCTGTTCGCGGAAGCGTCAGCGAGAGAGATAGACAACTATAGCCAGATGCAAACCTTATCGAGCAGTAGAGCAAGGAAGGATTACGGTGCAATGTGCCCGAAAAGACGAGGTTATAGAGCGGGTGTGCACTGATTCGAAGAAGTATACAGTGCTTATATATGCTTCTTATAGAGGATTTATTTTGGTGAGAGTGTTTTATGTGGGAAACTAGCGGCGAGCACGAGTTCTGGGAATGCTGGTGCAGTGGAAATACTACAGGCCATAATACAGGCCATATTACAGGGATTAGGGCCTGGAGATTATTGCCTTAAAGTTCTAAAGGGTGTTTTGCTTGCGGGGCGTTTTGTTCCTGGACGTTGGTTCCTCGTTCCTGGGTATTGTGCTTGCTATTTAAGGGGCGTTTTGTTCCTCGTTCTTTGGTGTTGTGCTCGCTGCTTAAGGGGCGTTTTGTTTTTGGGCGTTGCGATTACGGGTACTGGGAGCCTTGGAAGCCCTAGAAAGCTTACTCCTGGCGTTCTTGCTCCTGGGCATTGCGGGTACGTTGGAGCTCTAGACAGCTTGCTCCTGGCGTCCTTGTTCTTGGGCATTGCGGGTACTGGGAGCCTTGGAAGCCCTAGGCAGTCTCGGCAATTATCGACCGCTACGCGGCCTCCGACTGCCTCGCCTTGTTCGCGAGTTGTGGCTAGGTGCTTTAAGGGTGTTTCGTGGGAAGGTCTAAGCGGGAGGGTCTATACGGGAGGTTAGGAATGAGGATATAATGTTAAGCGAGTGATACGACGGGGGTATAAGTGAGGGTAAGGGCCGTGCTTCTTGGATATAACGAACCGGGGACAAGAAGGGTCGTGAGATGGTATATAAGAAAGTACGACTTTGAACAAAAATCTTACAAAATCGGGCCCCTTAATAATGGGGGATAAGGCGCAAGTACTAGTATACTTATAGCTTTGGCTTTGATATTTCATTATCATAACTACAGTTATCCCCTATTTAAAGATAAGTTAACGCAAAATTGGACCCCCACCTTCCTTCTTAAGGATACTTGATACTTTGGGATAGCTGACACATGGATATTACACGGATTAAGGATCATCTCTCCTATGGTGTTCATCCATTTTTCATTGCTGGTTGTCAGCGGCTAAGTACTGGGATGCAGAATGGTACATCCACCTTGCCCATCATTTGTATTAGCTAAGGTTCAAGCTGGAGGGATACGAGTCCCAGGTACCAATCGTTCTTAGTTACGAACCCCAGCATAGTCAAAAGGCAACTAGGGAGGGCAGAAAGCTCCTTCGTGGCGTAAGTGCCATCCTCGGAAAAGTCAATAATCGCTCACACCAGTCATCATACGATTTTCCTTGATTCGGTCTCTGGCTTCTTCCTGACAGATATTTTAGCGTCCCTTGAGCAAAACTCCCCCCTCTTATACGAGACAAGCAAAAACGGAAAATCAAAGGTTTGCGGACATGGGTGATTGAGCGTTTACTAGTGCTGCAGTTTTCGAGTAAAGAATGGACTAGAATTTCCACATCTCACGTTAAGCTTTCACTAGACGTGACTGGCATTATCTGACTTAAATATATGTTCACCAAATGGAGCTTGCGCCTCGTTCTACTAAAAGGATGGATTGGCCAATAGATAAAGAAGATATGCACGTGGCGAGTCTACTATAGACCCAGGAGAATATTTTGTTTTGCTAATTTACCGAGGTGGAAACACTGGAAACTATTAGGGGAAGGAGGAAGAATGCAAAATAGAACATAACACGAAATACCGTCTTAAAAACGATGCAAGAATCCACAAAAAAAAAATCAGATGCGGTCTAGAGGAACATAGTAATGCTGCTAAAGAATCGAATGCCTCCTTGGAAGCTGGCCAATCACCGAATCGAGAAATTATCCAAAGTCCTACCTAGATCTGAAACTAGGACTAGGGCCTGGATAACTCGCTGGTACGGAAGTAGCCTGTGATAAAAGTGATATCCCCTATTTGCGCGCCCTGTAGTTAATACTTGGGAATATTCGCAGTTCATATCCTCTCTATTTGCTAGGCTGCGGTGCTTCGATGATTCGCTGCATTTTGTCTTTTGTCGTTATATTTACATGGGGGAATTCGACTTGAAGAAGAAGGAGGGGGGTGTGCATTAGCTGGATTGTTGGCGCTTATTGACAGACAAAGTTAGCTCCTACTGCAAGCAAGCATAAGAGCAGCGGGTGTTCTGCGGTTCCAATGAAGACAAGACCAATGCCCACAGAAATTTAAAATACAAGACTTTCAAGTACCCATCGCAACCTTCAGATTTTATGTCCATTAAGAAAGCTCGGCCAAGAGTTAAGGAACCAGAGCAGCAGACCCCAGAGAACCCCATTTGTAGAGTCAGCGTTTCTCATTCTCAGATATTCGGATTCTGGAAGACCTTTAACTCCCATCAAAAACAGCAGAAAAGCATCCTTGCACCATTAAACGAGGGGTTGACATTATCGAGAACTCAATGGTCATCCAATTACCACAAACATCTGCCTAAAAGCTCCAAGAAACCCCCAAACAAATCGGCTCCTCGATTTTTCTCTTATTCCAAAGCCACCCTAGAAAATTGCTACTAGGTTACTTGGTTCACGGAGTCTGGATGTCTGAATTTGAGCTCTAGCAGGAAGGACATTGACAACGTGGATTGAGGAAAGCGTGGCTCCATTTTGACTACCGTGCAGCGTGGAAATGCCAGGGTTGCGGACCTGATAACAGATTGGCTCCCCTCGTCCATTCGTTCCCACTACGAAGCTGCTCATTGGATTTTCAGTTCAATTAATCACATTCCTGAACAGAAAACGAGGTAGTAGATCTTGGCGAGCGAAATCACTGGCGAAACAAGGGATGGAGACGAGGCCGAAATAATGAAGACACATGGCTCCACCTGACTTGTGACGTTGAGCGAAGCACTGGATGCAACATAATCCTGTATTGGGAGCCTATATCAAATTTAAATTGGATAAAAGCAGCGGTGCTTGAATAGTAGACAAGCCTAAGCTAAATCTAATGCCGGGTTTGAATAAACTTATTCTAGCTATCGTAAGGAGTGAAACGAGGCCAAGTAAAACAGAAAGTTATTGAAGTCACTCAATCAATACCAGAATAGGTCGGAGTCCAAGCCTTGACTAACGATTCCCACCAGAGAAATCAGTCAGTAAATACATTTAAATTTTATCAAAAGAGTGTGGTAGGTACAAGGTTAAACCAAGTACGCAAACAGGAGAGTGATCCCCGATTTCATTGAATGAATCATCCATATTTAAGCAACAACCTTGACATCAAGTCTTTGGAAGCCACCCTTGTTGGCGACATCCTGTTGCAAAGCAAGCATTCTCTTTTGATCACCCGTGGGGTCGGCGGAGTCACCCTCAAGCTTCCAGGTCAAGAATTCGTTCGTGTGGTTGGGCACAAAGTCCGCATCCAAGACCCCAAGCCTCTTGCCATACTTGGCCACCTTCTCCCAGTCACGCTGGACATTCTTCAAATCTTTGGAGAAGTAGGCGTAAGATCGCTCATAGATCTTGCGGTTCACCGGAGAGGCCATCTCTGGCTTGATGTCGATGTAAACCTCGTAGGCTTCGCTAGGAGAAGCAAGGACGTAGTCGGTGGCTCGCTTCACAGCCTTCATGAACTTGCGGATCTTGTCGGGGTTTTCGGCCATGAATTTGTCGTTTGCTATGGGTAATCAGTTAATGACCTACGAAGACCGACGGAAGAACATACCGATGTACAGAATGGAGCAGAAGCAGCAGCAGCCCAGCTCAGCAAGCTCGTCAATCCTGAGCATCTGGACATCAGAGCGGGGACGGCCTTGGCCCGCGAGCCATTCTTCCAGTTCCACCATCTGGACATTCTCAAGTCCGATTCCAGCATGGATGCTTCCTTCAATGATGGCTTTGGAAACGTTCATGCCACATCTCACGGCCTCATAGTCTGTGGGCTTCATGCCATAGTACTTCGTCAATTCGTCAATTTGAATCTGCGATGCCAACACTGTCAGCATTTGTTCCATCATCTGGATTCAAATCATGTGCCTTTCCGAACTCTCCAACGTATCCAATCTTTTTTCCCTTGAGGCTGCGAAAGTCGGTAGTGATGCCGCTGTCCTTCAGGTAAACAACCCCAGTGAATGGCTCGTCGAGAAGGGACCCAATGGAAGTGACCGGGAAGTTGCGGGCTTTCGCTGCGAGAGTGTGGATCATGGCCTTGAAACCCATGTCGATTTTTCCTGATCCAATGATCTCGGTGACATCTGCATAGTCCTCAGTTTAGAGGGCTCACAACAGGCGGTGCAAGAAATGGAGACGAACCGCTTGGGTCATTGGGCTCAAGAAGAGCTACTTTGATGCCTTCATCTTGGAAGTACCATAGCTTCTGGGCAAGGTACACGGGTGCATGGTATGGTGTTGCATGCCTGATTATTCATTGATTAGCTTCCTCCCATGAAATATACCTGCACAAAATTTCCATGAAGAAAGTGCTGTCAATAATCAGCCCTTACCAGTTCATCAAAAAAGTAATCTTGTCAGTCGACATCTTGATACTTCTTCTGTCTTGTGGCCAAAGGCTAAAAAGAGGTTAGGAGACCTTGCCAGAAGGGGGAGGAGAAAGCATGTCCTTTCGCTAGAATTATCTAGATCAAGTTCATTTGTACGGTATAATCTCAGATCCAGACTCTCTCATCCCTCCTCCAACTTATCAAATCCGATAACAATCGGCATTGAGGATGGGAGGGAGGTGGGACAAGAGAGAATGGAACACCCGTCATGCTTGTATAGCACGTTACCTTGAACTGAAGATGATTCATGGCGGAAGATTCCACGCTTTTGATCTGTGCAAACATACTGGCTGTTCGCTGGTTTGGTTCGTGTGTTGGAGATCTAAATTGATAATCTGGACCACGTTGGGTTTGGTGTTGAGGCAGTTGAATGGAAGGAAAACTCAGATGGCAGCGTCAAGCGTCTCGAGGACACGATTTTGGTTCTCTCCGAGGTCGGGCACTGTGCCCCTCATCCCCGCCAAGAACTATGCTGTTGATCTTTTCCCCTCTCGCCAATAGTGATCGGGATTTGCCGTATGTCCAATTAAATAGAGCTGTCCTCCCCACCCCACTGTTGGCCCACTGCTCTAGGGATGTTGCTGAATCAGCCAGATCGATTGGTAAAAATAAACGATCAGCTACGGAGGCTGAGGGAGGATCAATTGCTTCGGTGCCACGACTTGTGTTAAACTGAAAAGAGATTATGAAAATTATTTGAGACAACTCTCTCAATTCCAAACCATGGAAAGGGTGAAAATTCGGGAAATCACAATCAAAATTGTGGTTGGTTGATTAAAATGAGTATGGACAAGAATGGATCTTGTTGCTAGATCTAGAATCGTTCAGTTTTTAGTCTTCCTTAGGCCGGGCAAGTGCCGTAAGTGCAAGTTGCCTGAGGCAGGTAGCTACACATGCTCATTCATTCTCCTTTTTCTCGTGTAAGCCAAAAAAGTATATCCTCAGTTCCATGCCCGCCTTCTCTCATAAGTCTCACGACACAGTAAACGCAAGCGCGCTCAAGCACATACTCTACAACTCACAAATGAACACAGAAACAAGCACGAGATCGAGGCAGGCAGATCCCAGAGCGGCCCCCTCCAGTTAAGGTGCTAATATCCAAGTCACGTGCACAGTTCAGTTCTACTTAGACTGTAATGTACGTGGCTTAGTCTCAAGCTTAATTGAGACTGTTGCGGTCCCTACCTTCTCTCTAGGCTGTCCTCGCATCTCCCTTCCCCCTGGCTACTTTCCCAGCTTTCAGACGCCGACTCATGACATGCACACGGCTCAAGAAGAAGAGGAGACAGATCAAGAATCTCAAAGAACCGTTCGGGAAAGGCTTAGGCAGTACACATCGTATTTGGAAAGTGTAGTCGAAACAATGCAGTGAGATCAAAGGGTAATCAAAACCTCTTCTACCACTATGGGTTCATTGAAAGATTAGCTATTTCACGTCTCTTGAGATTGAGACTCTGAGTGAACGACTTCTGCGCCCTGTTTCTGACAGCGTTAGGTGACAGATATTGAGGAGGGTGCAGCTGATGCAACCAAAGGAGACCAGCAAAGCCCACGAGGCAAGAGTATTAACCGATAAAGCCCCTGAATTTGGGAAAGAGGTTGAGGGAGGAAAGCTTGAGCCTCATAGATCTCGTGAACGCCTGAAAAGATCGTTACCATAAATGCCCAGCAACTGAGACATATGATTCTGGATATATTTCACTTGTGAGATTATGATTTATTGAGGATAAGTAGGATATTCCCCGAACTTTAATGAGAAATCAGAGCAGAAAAGCGAAGGAGATGAGAGGGGGAAAATCGAAGATACGTGAATTTAGAAGAGTAGGCGAGAAGAAAAGCAGAAAATGATGAAGGAACCATCTAGATCCAGAGAATAAATGGGAGCGAAAGAACTCAAATGATAACAATATTGACGATAATGATGCGGCTGGCAGTGACGTAGACAAAGAAGATTGAAGTGAGGACTAGCAAAGAAATCGTAGTTCGTGAAGCCTCCGTCAAATTATCGCTCACACAGCGTCATGGTAGAGAAGCACTAAAGGACAGGGCATGCAAGATACTTACCTGGCTTTGATAGAGCTCCATATGTATGTGTTGGTAGCATTGCAAGTCGGACCCGCCATCTTCAAGGTCTTCGTCTGCGAGTCTTTTCCTCATTTGCGAGTCTCTTTCTACTGTACTCCTTGCTTCCATGCCCTCGAAAAGGTAGACCTCGAATGACGATGCCGTGTCAACTCCCCTGCCCCCTTTCCAGGAGCAAGCTAACCCCAGTATCTCTACCGCGTGTCCTTGATTCCCAAAGTCGCAAACTCTAGGAGAGCTGGTCTAGATCCCTGTGCGCCGAGGGCTCAATGCAATTCGTGATTTGTGTATTAATCGAAGTTCTATGTCACCTCGCAGGTCGCGCTTGTATCTTTCGCAATGCCACAGCTTTAGAACGCGTTATCATCCCATGAATTGAGATCTGCCGATTGTTTGGTTGCTTCCTGGCCTGGGACACCCGCCTCGCCCGTGTTCGTTTGGTAATTCAATTCTCGCTGTTATGATTAAAAGCATCTTGTACGGTAGATGAATTATTAGCCAGGCGTTTGTGCTTGCTCTATTGAATTGGGGATGAAACCTTTCCTCCTAGGTTTGGGCCGAGTATGCTCCGCAGTCGAATTTGCGCTTTGCAGATTTTGAGCAACAGCTATCGCCGCAGCTTGAGGAGACGGAGACGGATATGGTGTTCTATCATTCTCTATCGCATGCAGAAGTTCGTCGTAGGCCTTTCGAAGGTGTTCCGGTGTTGGTAACCTTGCCTCTTCCCACCGCATCCCAAAGCGCTCGTACGGTTGAAAGCAGGTAGCATCTGTTGTTACTTCTCATGCACCCGGGCCTCTAGGACATGCTCAAACTCCCAGCCAAAGTCAGGCTGCGGTATTGGTGAGTTCTCGCCACTGACGGATCTGGGGGAGAGACTGGAATTGCGATGGAACGTGGTGGTGGGAAGGCCATCTTGCCGGGCGCGATGGGATAGAGAAGGCGTCGAGAAGCCCGACAAAGGCCGCATATGCCTTGCAAGTATATTTGTAGTCGATAAGTCAATGTGTTTTGAGGGACCCTAGTTGAGGGCGATGTGTCCGCGTCTGATGTGCTTCTATCGTCATGGTCTTCATGATGTTATCCGAAGTTGATTGAAAGCGGGGACGGCGGCCGCATCCAGGGTTGTTGTCAATAACCTAAATGTATGAGCAAAAGGGTGTCGTTAGAATTTCATAACTTCACACCGTCCGCTCTCACTTCACTTCAAGTCACTTCCACTACACAACATCTCGCACGTTTATCACCCATTCCATCATTCGTTCTGATACCTCATGAACCGCACTTAGCAAGCATCTTGAGTGAATCTGCTCAATGATCTCCCCCGCTACTGAAGTATGAGCTCGCCGCCTGCGCGGCCTCTTTCACCCAGCCTGCTAGTTTTGTGCATCTGACCCCTTTGAATCTTGAAGCACGGAAAGCATTTAACGATGTCGCATTACTGGCCAAGCCTAGTGTTGAATGTACTACGCAAGGCCGAAAACTACCGCACCCGCCAAGGTTCATTTTCATTGAGCCGTGTTGTGCTTAGGTTCCTTCTCCACCCCACGAGAACAATCGCTCCCACTTTCAGATATTGGTATCGAGACCATCTTAGAGCCAAATACTTCATTTGGCTCTTCGAACCTGTCAGAGCCCGAGGAGCTTCAATATCAAGGCTTCTATGACCTTTCGTTTGACAATCTGCCAGACATACCCCGAAATGGCTGGGTGGCTGGCGTGGGCCGTTGGAATCCTGACGGCCATGCCTTCACCACCACAGGTGCTGTCGATCTGATGTTGGCACCTGGTCCTAGAAAGAAGCGATATCGTGTGCATGGGAAACACGCCACCTTATATTTTGATGACTTGGGCTCCCTCTGAATCAAGTCCCTTCCAAGAACTTCCATCTTCCTCAGGACATAAGAGGTCTCAGGATCACGTGTAGTGACGTCCAAATCACAGCTCGTCTCATTTGGCAGCCTCACCTACTGTCTATAGTCCGTCACTGCCGATGAACCGACACACCAATCAAATCAGAACACATACTTCAGGTCATATTTTTCGCGCCCGGCACCGCCACCCGATATCTCTGCCACATCTTCGCCATGGCATTTCACAATTTATGACAGGATATCAAGCGTCGGAAATGCAACATCAGGTCCATGGACCCTCTCTCGATATTTGGTCTTGTGAAATCATTGGCCTCAGAATTTTTGTTCCGAAATGGCAGCACCCTTCCAATATGAGAGTTGATTTTCAGGAAGGTGTTGCGATGCTTGGGGCTGATGATCAAAATACGCCTAGACATCTTCTTTCGCAGCTGCTGACCTGGGATTCCAGTGAGCGTATCTCTGCTTCTCAAGCGTTACTTCATCCTTGCTTCTCTCCCCCTCTCGAAGTGTCAAACTCTTCCACTCCTCCAGCTCGGAAAAGACATCGAAAAGAAGATTAAGAGCGGTTTTGATAAGGGAAAGAAAAAACTTGTCTTATTTTAGGTAAATATATCCCTCGTATTCTTTAGGGGTAACTGCGATGCTCTTGGAGGATCAGGGAAATGGTTGTTATTATTAAGTGGCGTGGAAGACGCTAGAAGGCCTTGGAATAATCGTCGCCACAGGGACTTACAGGGGGCTGACGCCTATAAATACAGCGTACCTGACCACTGTAGAATAGAAATCAAGTCGTTTTTAGCACAGCAATTCTAGTATCAACAATGGTAACGGCTATTAAATAATCACGTGATTCTATACTCGCAACACTTGCCAAGATTGGTACGTTCACTCATCCCTACACAGATAAGTTCATAGTATAACAACGATCGCAAAGCTGGAAATTGTTAAACAAGTGTTGAATAGTGTGTTCTTATCTCAGGTGCACTCCAATTCGTGGTTATAGAATCTAGGAAATGCTCGAGTACGTCGACTTCACCCCGGCGAACTCTTTTTTCCTCACAATCAAAAACCTCAATGTCTCCCTCGTGCTTCTAACAGCAGCTCCCTGTTACTTTCGTGGAGAGCTTTTACCCTGAAATGGTGCCCGTCCTCGTTCTCGACGGAAAAGGCGCACGGCACCGTCGGGAGAACCAGGAATTTCCTTGGACCGTGAAAGCCAAGTGGCACCCAGGACAAAAGTTTCTCCCACTACTAAGGGGAAAATATGACTAATACTGCAATCTTCAGAGTTACTGCTGTGTTTCTTTATCTTGTGTTCTTTCGCACTATTAAAGGAAACGCTGAGCATTATAATAGCATTGTCCAAGCCCCAAATTGAGGATAGTATACGAGTTACGCTGCCTGGCATATAAAAGATGCAACGTTTCAACCTTCCTATCCTGCCGTGAAAATCGTCAATGGAAGGGAAGGTTGTATAATCCCGATGAGAAGGATTGGAAGGGAAGGGACGTAAATATCGAATGGGAGGATAAATAAGAGCCTTGGAAGGCAGGATAGGAAGGTTAAAAATGGAAGGTTATACCAAAAACGCCCAAAAACGCCCAATTGCCCAAATGCTTACTCAAATAGCTTAACCAATCTTAAAATGGCCCGAATTTATCCTGGCATTACTTTTAATCTTAATTTTATATACCTTTTTGCTCAAGCTAATCTAATTTACTATAAGATCCTCCCAAAAACAGGTTACCGTATTTCGAAATCCACTTTTTAAGCTAATGGGAAGGTTAGGAAGATTACTCAAGCCCAAAATGGAAGGATTCCCGCCTAAAAATCTTTGAGAAGGATGGGAAGGGAAGGATACGATATTTAAGTAGGATGGAAGGGAAGGAACAGCCCTGTTACCTTCCGTTCCGTGACGGCAGGATAGGAAGTCTGAAACGCTGAAAAGATGGCGTCCGCTTTGAGGAGGCAGTCGTTATATATGATATGTTTGGAAATTTTCGGATTGTAATAACAGTGGCCACTTAGAATGTTTCTTCCAATATCGAGACTAGAAGTCGGTATCTTATCGGTATGGCTCATCCGACCTAGCATCCGCATCTGAACCTCTTAAGATTATGACAAGTGTTAGATCCAAGAGAAGTTAATTTAATATAGTGGGTTTGGTTAAATAAGAAGGTTGAGAATAATTAGAGAAGTTAGAGCGTTAGTGAAATGATGTAGAATTCGAATATCTAGAAGTAAAAAAGAGAATTATCCTTAAGGAATAACAGAGTATCATTTGTTGAGAATGAAGAAGTCAAAGTCCAGAATAGAAGAACCTCATCACAAGATCCAATAACTCATATCTGTAAGATTCGGCGTCAAGCCAACTCTCAAATCAGCTAATAACACTCCTCAGACCAATGTCCCCCAGTTGCGAGCACCTCACAAGCATTCCCAGCAGGATTAAGATATTCAATCCGAGCGGTCTCTGAGTCTGTCGCAGAACTCGCTATAGTACACAAGAAAGTGGTTCCAGGTGCAACATAGACATCATGGAAATTTAGTGTTCCGGCCTTCCAGCCAGTTCCATCTAACCAAGTCCATCTTGAGAGAGTCAGTTATTAGCTTGAAAAATAGGTTCGGCTTCCTTTATCAAAGGCAGGAACAAATTTAAGGTAATATGAGACATGCATGTGAGATCGAGTCGGGGAAGTTATAGTAGGATTGAAAAAAGAGATTTCTTCCGCTCACTGATAAAGCTGGTTCCCAGCACTAATGAAAAACAAGAAAACCTGCAAGATATTTAGTATATTTTGTTAGCTCAAAAATTAATATAGGATATCTTACAACTCCAAAATCTTCCGCGCTGGCAGGCCATACAAGACAGGCGAGGGGTGTATTTTCTCTGACGATATTGCCCGGAACGAGTGAGACGTCGGCATAAATGCCATTGGCAGGTGAAATCAGTGTGCTAACTTCGTGGATGGAGAGGTCATCATCTTGGTAGAAAAAGCGGCTGCTGCCGCTGGAGAGCGTCAGAGCTGTGCTGGAAGAATTGATAGGAACGACAAAGGTTCCGGTGACGGTGGTGAGGAATGTGGGGAGGCCGATGATGAAGCTCGTGTACAGCATCTTGAGGTCTTGTAATTTTCTTGGGAACGAAGTCTGGAGACCGGGTTTGCAATATTCGTATTGAATAAGTAGTGAGCTTGTAAAGTGTTTTTAAAGAGGGCTTGGAAGAGATGCTCTTGGTGCCTTATATTCATCTTCCTGCGCTTCAGACTGCTGAATGCAAGTGATCGGTGATACATTTGGTTCTATTTTAGTTGCTGTTGTGTTCATGAAGTCCAGCTATCAGCAAAGATTCTAGAGTTTCAATTCAGGGTGCCTTTCAAATGAATTTTTTCCTTGGTTAGCTGAAATCCAGAACTGCTGGTCCTTTCCTAAGCTGCGATTTGCCTAATTCTCAACTCGTATTCATAATTTGCTGTGTTGCATTGTGGTATATTGCATTTATTTGGGTTTCTAAGCTCGCAAGAGAATGTAATGGCTCTCTTTGTATAACAAAAGGCTAACTTTAGCTTAGCTGCATAACTCGTATTACGCTACCACATATTTTTATACTCAGCTGTTTATTAAGATTAAGTGCAATTGAACATATCGCTTAGATGACACGGGTTAGAGTAGAACAGAGAACAAGTCGCTGTCATCAATGTGTATGTTATGATCAACTGTTCAGGGGCTGGATCAGATCGCCCTTCTCGCTGCTCATTGACAGAGAGAGAAACCACCCAGGAAGAAGGCTCAACGGCGTATTGGAAAGCATGAATAAATTATCTAGGTGTTTCCTTGTGACTGGTGCGGTCTGTTTCAGCTCTGTCGTTTCGGGTAATGGAGGACCTTTTTGTCAAGGTGGCTGAATCCTCGAGGCTTGTTCCACTAGCTGCACATAATTTCGAGGATGCCATTTCTCAACTGAGGAAGTAGACTTTGTTTGAGGTGGGGACTTACAATATGTTGTGGTGTAAACATAGGAGTGACATAGGCGTTGGAGGCGTAGGAATACATGTAATATAACTTCAAGAATCTTACTAGGTGCGAGGACGAACTCCCTCACTAAACGCGAGTAACTCTTACGTCTTTCTCAGCCTAATATAATACAAAGGGCCAACAAATGATTCAAAAACTGCTTCTCGCTGAAATTTATGATGCAGTATTCAAGCCAGAAACGAGATGCACATATTGATAATATCTTCCATTTTCCATAACATAACTCTGGCAAAGAACATTCTCCCCTCTATCTCGCGTTTCCTATCCTTTCATATCTTAATATATCAATTCCCATAACAATTCCATATAAACCGTCATTATGAATTTCATCTCATCCTCCCAAGAAAATCAAGGCTCAAAAACCTGACATCTAATAGACCTGCCCAACAGAAGAATACGTCCTATGACTAGAACATCAGGACACAAGCTCGTAGTCTAACACGAATGTTCGATGCCAAGGTCTCGACTTATCTTTTTAATCTGAGTCATCACTCGATTCTCCATCAGAGCTCAATTCGAGAGCAGTAGGTTCACACTCCAAACACTCACCATCGACCCCCTCTCTCAAACCATGCATAACCACCTCCACGCCAGCCTCACCCCAAGCCCTCCCCCATACACCAACCAATCTCTGACACTCATCTGCTTCAGTCTCTCCAATGTGCTGCACAAGCCTCTCCTTCTGCACGAAACCCAAGCAAATCTTCTTCAAACATCCCCCGTTATTCTTCCCGCGACGTCGAACGAATTCATCCAGGTGCTCGAAGAACTCAGGAAACAGAGTCTTGTGCAGCTTATATTTCTGCAAGTGTTCCTCGTAGTTACGAGGCGGCCACTGAAAGATGATGATCTCCGCCTTCGGGGGCAAAACAGTATGGAAATTATGCCACTCAACCTTATGCTTACCTTTCCCAATTGCCGGCAAGTATTTCTCCGTGAGGCCTTTAGCTACCAAATCACCAACATAGATGGTGAAAAGTCGCAGTTTCGGAAATCCAGACAGAGCAGAAACACGGCCGTACAAGCGCAGCGCCCACTCATTCCCACCCTCTGGTCGGAGTTCCTCAAGACTATCCCCAAACCAGGGCTGTATGTCGTCCAGGATGTTCGCCCAGGGTCCGAGGTAGATTTCAAGATATGATTTAAGAGAGCGGCAGCGCTCCAACATAGCCACGATTGTAGATTGGTCAAAATCACAAAGATTAATCGTGATTTGCTCAACAGACGAACTGCGTGCTGGGACGTGAGTATTCAAGTACGCTAGTTCCGCATCTCCATATCCGGCAACATTGAGCCGGAGACTCTTTAAGTTAGGTAGTAAAAGCAGACGGCAGAAATCGGAGACGTCAGGATGCAGGTTTTCGTGGGGATGGACGTGATCTATGAAAGCGCCTATAGAGATGGAACGGAGAGAAAGGAGACCTGGGGGCCAGAGAGAGTTTGGGAGGGGTTGGCAGGCTGAGAGCAGGTTGCAGAGCAGTGAGTAAGGTTGGTTTGGATGGTCTGGTTCATAAGCTACCCAGGTGATTTTATCGAGGGAGGGGCAAGAGGCGACTAGGATCGTTTTTAGTGGTTTATCATCCCCTTTCTTGATTCTTTCCATGCTGTCCTGCATGATTGATTTGAGACCTTTCTTCTGGAAAGAAGTTTCTAGATCTAAGTCTGAGAACAAATCGGGTCCGGAGGAGGTGAGGTTGACTTTTGGTTCATTCATCATCTGCCTATAATTGTAATACGTCTTCCACTCTGCCCATGATGGCCGCGCTCCGTAGAATTCCAGCACACGGATATACCATAGTAGTTCTGGAGAAGTGTTTGCCATGCGAAGCATGTTGATGATACTCATCGGGTGTCGGTCATGTTGCGCTCGGAGCTCTCGTTGGCGTGAACGATGGAGAGCGAGACTTTCTGATGCACAGTCCTGGGTGCGATGGCACGTGAGCGCGAAGTCCACAATGGAGGAAGGGTGGACAATCTCTGCGATAGCAGTGATCAGTTCATTCGACAGATACAGAAGAGACATGTTGTTGGCAGCGTGTCATTGAAGAGGTATATGGAGTTCAGAAAAAGATGAGGTAGCGAAGAAGTTCAACGGCTCAGGACAGTGGAGTGATGATGCCTGAAGGATGACGGCGCATCATGTGACATAAGCTGTTATTGGTCACGTGCTTGATTCATCCACTTTACCTGCTTATAGATCCCTCTTGCATATTAAATGACAAGAATCTAGTACAAATCTCTGTGAACTGTAGAGTTTTGTGCGACTCCGATCCTCTGTGTGAAGACATCTCCCTCCAATCCTAGACTGTCCAAGTACTCGTCGCCGCTGAAACCTCCAGCTTCCACTATCAAAGCCACCGTGTTCCCAGTCTTCTTACTTCTTGAGGTTGGAGAACATGGGTTGTTGGCGCCCACCCAAGTGTTGCCGCCCCATTATCGATCACTAGATAATAAAGCTAAGAGTAGTTATATATAGAGAATAGTATTTTATAAAGTAGATCTTTTGATCTTCTTCTTCTTCTTATAATAATCTTTTAATACCAGTTTCAGTCCTCGAACGAAATTAATATATCAGTAAAATATTATTACAGTGACTAGATTTGATACACTGGGAAAAGTATTACTCGAACACGATATAGGCAAAAATGTCTCATATTAGCCTTGACTGGCTGCAGGTTGTGGATGCAGAGAAGCATGTTGAACCTATATAATTGTAATCTCGCATCGCGGAAGATGATCAAAATCTTTTCTATGCGCGTGTTCAAATGACCCAACACGTTTGAACGCTTCTTTCCCAAATGTTGCGAGAAGCAAGCCCATTAAAACGCGCTCTTCAACCACCAAGATTGGAAGACAGAAGACGAGCATTGGAGGCCAATCACCTGCCTCGTCATGATAGGCCCTGATCTCCCTTTCCTTATCAACCCATTCATTGTCTTCTGCCTTCTTCGAGTTGCCTTGCCTAGACTCAGCCAAATCAAGAGCCTCGGCAGGCCTTAAAATTTCACCGTCTTCGCCGAGCCAGAGAATATTCTTATTTGAGGGTTTAAACCACGCCTGTCTCAGTATACCCCTTAACGTCAAGGACCCAGCTAATACCTCACCAAAAGAAAAGTCTACCGACTTCGGCTCGACCTGACAGCTTATAAAGTCGCATCTATAAAGACACGGTTTATCGGTCTCTAGTAGATCTGTCCCATAGGACAACTCACCATCAATTGATGCCCATGACCACGAAGGCGCTCGGTACACATTTGGCCTAGTATTTTTGACCTCTGAGTTCCACGAGCATGAAGTGACCCATGTAAGTTGCCACAGAATCGAGAACTGCCACAATCCAGCGAAATATTGGGGGCCTAGACTAGGAGAGAACTCCCTAGCCACGGCCGAAATCGCGTTCAATTTATCATGTGGAAGAGATGCGGAGCGCTCTGAATAGATGTTCACTAGTAGTATCCATCTCTTCAATTCACCCTCTGAATCGGAAGCGGGTTGTCTCAAAGTATAGAGTGACTGAGAATATTGGTGCTCCTCTGAGTAGGATACGAGATGGAGAGAGTTTCCAAGGTTTCGTACACCGGCATTACATCGCCACTGTAAAGTGTTCGATGAATAGATCAGATATCTGTATGCAAGCAGACTCTCTTGCAATGTCCAAGCCCGTTTGTTAATAGGTTCTAAAGATTCGTCATATTCCCTTGCATCCAAATCCCACACCGACATTGTCCCAAACTAGCATTCAGAGAGACGAAATGGGAGAACGAAAGATTCTAAGCGTGTCTTTCGCGGTTGCAAGAAACCATTTGTGACCCCTTCCGAGTTTGCAGCGACGATTGTAACCAAAGAATCTCTATATACCCGCTCCATCATGGATATTTCATGCGATTTGTCATCGTCGGAATCTTGTAGGATGCACAAGGCGTCCACCCATAGATAGGGAACGGATATACTTTTGGTAACTGCGATGGCATCGCGAAGGGTCTGGGGAAGCGCATCCAAGCATAAGTGTTGAATGTATTTATTCAAGTTAGACTGGTTGAGTTCTCCGTATGAGTTACTGCCCCAGCAGTACGAGAGAGCTGCATATCTACCTTTCCTGCCAGAAGTGACAAGAAGTCGAGGTCTGTCGGGAGAGCCCACAGGAGCTACCTCTATAAGTTGTGTAGGGAGAATGGCTTCAGCTTGCCCAGGACATTGGTTGTGATCGGCACATTCGGCAAGCCAACGCTGAATCTGATGTCTTGATGCTTTTCAATATACCTCAGTTTGAAGTTTTCGTGCTGTGACAAATGAAGCAGCAGGATCCGTGGAATTGGTAAAAGCATGAAGTCTAAGAGCCCAGCCGAGGTCTCTAGCGCGTTCTTGGGTTTCCCAATTCATTGTCAGGTAATATGTGTTCTTTCCGGTAGGCGTAGAGTAATCTGCATAAAAATCGTAGAGATAGATAGATAAAACATCGCCCGGATCCCTGATTTCTTCTCTTCTCGACGTAAAAGTCCAGATGTACGAGCACCAGTTGCAGCCATTGCTTGCTGACTGATTTATCTGCCGTACAGTCATCTCGCAGCGGATACCATTGTCACATCGTGCTCCCGCGCATCGACATGAGCAAAGGAGCTGGAACTGTTCTGTATTGAAGAAGTTTTGCCAACAAAAACTACAGACTAGTTGTCTAGCATCGTGCAGAGATGCCATATCGATTCCTCCGCTGTTGAGGGCGATGTTGCAGTTGCGTTGCTCCACTCGATACTGGAATTTCTGGTCGAGATTATGTCTAGAGATGACGTGTTCCGAGAACAGTGCGCTCGAGCCACCATGGGTAAGACGAGGGTGACGCCTGAGCAAGAGCGGTGAGCCCACTCAGTGCATGCAAAGCACAAGAGAAAGGTTAATTCACAATACTGAAAATGAAAATTCGAAGTCAGAAATTCCGATCTGGTTCAACCGTCTTTGTTCTTCGGTCCTTTAAGTCGCAGGCCCAGCTGCCAGCCCAGGGTGGGAATGTCCCTTAAGACCCAATCACGAACGCCCAAGCGAAACCAAACCAAACCAAACCAAAACTGATGTGTGTGGAAAAGTGGTTGGGCAAAAGGCTACTCATAGCCGCTCCAACCAGGGGACGCCACATTCAGCTGGGGGCGGGAATCACCCATTTTGAAAGTGAAGAGCTTCTTCAAGCCTCTTTCCGAGAAGGATTTGGGCGTTGGAAGTGTTCACGTTCTCGACACGTCTAGCCTTGTGTACTTAAAAATTGTGGAGAAAGCTTGGAGACTTGAGTTGCTGGTTAGGCAAACGGATTTCCTCTTTTATTTTCAGTGCTTCTTTTCAGTTGGTCTTCCGCAAAGGTTACCTGTTGAACTTGTTAGAATAACGAGACTCTAGAAACCCCTGTCAGGAATGCTATAATCGCTATATAAGGAGAAACTTTGTTAATAGGGCAATTCTCTTAAAGATATTCTTCAGTTTTTAACAGTCTATTATTATCTTGTATTTTTCGTGATGTGAGAGCTGTAATTAATATTTTCAAGAGCAGATAAAGACTTGGGTCGTCGAGTTGTGCCTGTCACCACGAGCAAATGAGCAATCGACATAATCACAACAAAAAAAAAATCGTGTCTTTTCTAGCTTGGATATAAATTTTGGTGCTTTGCAAAGATAGGTTCGTATATATGGCTGTCAGTTAATACCGCTACACAGATATGCGATATCGCTGGTGAAACCATGCCAACTTCGACTCAGAATGGATACGACACCTGACGAGGCTCATGCGTGATGTCGACTATCTTTAAGAAAAGCGCGCAGTGGAAATGAAGTTTTCTCCATTTCTCTCTTTAAGGACGCCCAGTATACACTTAATGAAACCCTTTCTTATTCTGTGGTACACGGTGTATTCTTCCTTTGAATGCTCTTTGTCGTCGGTGGCACTGCAGCTTAGACTTTTAGCCTTGGACAGATCTCGAAAGACCTTACCCTATCTTATGATCCACTAGATCCACTAGGTCCATCGCCCCGTACTCGGGCGGCATTCTTTCCGTTATTGTGAGGGGAATCTGACGGGTTGGGGTACCGTGTGAGCTTTCGTGTCAGGTATTACTAAGTAAAGTAGCTATAGGCTCGTCGGGGGTTGGGATTGGTCACCTCGTACAGGTGATTTCGTAAAGCTAGTGGATATGGGTGACAGTCTCGGGATTTTGCAGGATGCGTTCGCATGGGGAGGGAGTATCGGATATTAAACTCTTTTCAACGCAACATAATTAGTGTTGATCTATACATAGTCGCGAGTGCATTAAAATTCGCTGGAGCGTTGTAGAGGCCCCCTCTGGCTCTAGCAATCGCTAGGACCTACCCCAAGCAACTTATAATAGGGGTTTCAAACTCTCTGCGCATATGCAAAAATCCCCGGGTAAGATTATAGAATACAAAGTCCAGTATTACGCTTATATATAGATCGAACACTTTATTCTCCATGGCAGATATCATTTGAGCACGTCGCGTAGCGGCCGACAAACTCCCTGCACTCCTAGTAAGCGCAACGACCAGTAAGCATAACGCGCTCAGCACTCCTACTAGCTTGTAGAATAACCCTGTAACATCGCTTGTAGTATCCGTTACGCACTGGACCGTGCTCCGCAAAATTGAGCGAATTAGATATCTTAGAATCCACATTATGGCTGTTTGATTTACTCATGAACAGTTCGCGTAGACGTACATGGTCCAGTGCGTTCGCCCAGCACGCCCAGTACTGGTCTCTGCCCTAGTTACATATTCGAGGCGAGTAGGCTAATTGGCCATGGCTAACACAGTGATGACTTCACCAGTATGCAGCTAGATGTTCTCATATTGTGTTAAACGGGTTGTCCCCAGATAGTGGCCTGGCAGTGACATACTTCAACCTAGGATATCTCTTGAATGGCCAGGGCAAACTCGCATACGCTAAGCAGATGTACAAGCCGTGTGACGGCACACGTTACATAACTACCACTACAGTACTGGTTTTAAGGTAAGGATCAGGTCGGAGGTTAAGAATTTCTCTTTCTTTGACCTTCTCTTCTTCCTTAACTTTGTATTTTAGTTGGGTCTCGAATTGGGATCATTAACTGTTACGACCTCTACTCCGTTCTTGCCGTCACAAGCGGGCGCTGCGAGGCTACAGTTTGAGACGGCGCTCGGCCCAAAGCACAAATCAACGCTCGATATGGTCGACAACTTCGGAACCTCTGCGCGGACCAGGGTACTGTAAGCTCGCCTTGGCCGAGCAGATGTACGAGCGGCGGTACAAAGCTGTGTTACGCCAAGTCAGCAGCTCCGTACACAAAGCTGTGCCTCGCCAAGTCGGCAGCACTGCACACAAACCTTCCTCTTACAGTAATCTTGAAAGGGCCGCAGCCATACAATACCGAAGTTCCGCGGTATGAGTACAACTCCTGATCTCGAAGGAGTGACAACCATGCAAGACTGAAGTCATGCGGTATGGGTACAATTCCTGACCTCGAAAGAATGACAAATATGCAAGACTGAATTTATTCCGCGGGTGCAAGGGTGAAGCTACTACTCCTAAGAGACCAGCCTTGGATACCTAGTTAATAACAAAGGAATAGCTCTGTCCTCATAATTCCAAATTATTCTTATTAATTAATCCATGTCCGAGTTAGCGTTATGAAGATTTTTCTATAAAGACTAGACTGATATCCCTCGAGTAAGATTTTCACTATCCTTTCTTCCAGGAACTGAAAATACCATCTACTTGCTCTCTACATATCGATCTACCTTAGTATTATTTACTAGCAATCTTCATCTATCCTCACCCAGTAAGGCCATCTCTCAGCTTAGGTTTACAATCTTTCAGTTACTAACTATGTTCCAAAACAGCCGCTAATATGTTCGTTCACTCTACCATCCTCAGTGGTATTGTTAGCTTTGCGCTACTCGCCGGTCCAGCTGCCGCCATTGCCGTGCCCGAATCGGTATACGCAATTCAGGCCAGGGACACTTCCGGCATCGATATACAACAGGCCTGTAACTCTTTTTATGGGAACGCATACACTGCTGAAACGACCGGGAGCAGCTGTTGGGATTGGGTGTGTGTAAGCGGTGGTTCATCGCGTGGTCTGAATCTCAACGTGTGGTGCGCCGACGTGTATGGCCTCAATTCTTATGCCACGTGCAATGGTGGCGTTTATAACTGGGTGTGCAATTACTGATGAGAAGCCCTTGATCGGCACGCCAGGCTTAATGGGCCTATTATTAGGAAGGATGCTCTAAGAAGTAGTATTTGTTTCTTTTTGGATATGACAGTGGATGAGGCTCTTATCTTTTCAAGTCTGTCTTTACAGTCCGTCTTTTCAGTAGCTTGAAAAAATAGAAATAAAAATTTCCGTCGACATCTCGTTCTCGCACTTTGATTGAGCGAAATATGCTCTATAGGAAATATGTTTATGCGCTTTGGCGGGTTATGTAAGGTCTGGAAATGGCTTTGCTGATCGGCAAGACGTTCCTGGGCCGTCTTACAGACCGTAATAAACGGGTTACAGTCCGTAAGCATATCCGTAAGCTGTAAAAAGACCGCACGGTCTAAGTGAGGGAAGATTGTAGCCCGTACGTTAGTTGCAAAGAGCGGGTCGTAAAAGAAGAGCTATGCAAAAGAGGGTTCTTCGTGTATGGCTAGCTGTAGCGGGCCTTGGAAGTGGAAGAGCTCGCCATGGATCTGAAAGCACTGGACCCCGCGCGAGAAGTTGATCCGTGTCTCCTTCTTATAGCCAATTGATGTAAAGGTAAATACAAATTATACGCCCGGATATTTGTTTGAAAGGCCCGGTAGACAACAGGCCTCAAAGATATCGTCCGCAGGGTAGAAGTGGAGGGGCCCTGAAAGCTGTATAGCAGCCCGTAAGCGGACTGACGGCATGTGGGGAAGATGGTCGAAAGCGCGAGAGGAAGGTAGGGAGCCCGGATAGTGGGTAGCGGGGCAGGAGGGTCCTCAAAGGTATCAACCGGGCCCCTAATGGACGGTTGACGGTTCCGTCGCTGGCATCGTGGGCTGGTTCGTCCGGAGATATGTCCGCAAGAGGTCGTCGCCACCGTCGTGAGGTAGGGAGAGTATTCCCATCGAGTTCTTGTAGGGCAGGGCGCTGCTGGGCGCGCCTGGCAGCTGATCAGTCATATTAACTAGTTAGTTAAGCTGGGAAAGGGAGAAATACGGACTCGACAGCTATTACAGCTCTTATACTGCTCGCACCCTACCCATAATTTAAAGTTAAAAGCAGGCTGGTTTTGCTTATAGGAAGTACAAAAGCGGGGAGGGTCAATTGAGGGGAGGGGATAAGGGGTAAGGGGTAGGGAGTGAGGAAAGAGAAGAATCTCCTTAAAGACCAAGGAGGAAACCATGATGAAAGACGTGGGAAGGAAAAGGTCCCTAGAAGGAAATGTGAAGGGAGGAAATGGATGTTGGACTAATGCTTTAATTAAGTGGAAAATTTCGTTTCTATATATAAAACCTCGATTACGTCCGGCTTTCGTTGCCTCCGACTTTGAAACCCCCTAGTTGCTATTACTATCTCGAGATAACTCACACGCCCCTTCCTTTAACTTTCCGGGCCCCCAAGTTGTTAAAAAAAGCAGTCTCCATCAACTTGAGATTCCAACACAGTGGAAGGATAAAACATCGCAAGGGTCTGTACCACCACACAGAAACGACATCTCAAAGAAATCAGGAGCAGTTACTGGACCCGGACCTGCAGAACGAACGCTTCTCGCTCTCTCCTTCTAAACAAAATGGGTCGGCCGCGCAGGGGCGAGCGGGTGCACATCATCATCTCGCGTATAACTAACTCATGGGAATAGTTTCTCACAATGTAAGATCTAAAAATAAGACAGCACTTAGAACCAACAGTATCTGTTCGGCTACGACCCGGAACGCATCTAGGGTACGTCAAAGGGCCGGGTTCTAAGTACCCATAAGGATTTGAAGGACCCACGACCCGGACCCGGGTCCGGGTCTATCTATTAGGGCTTTTAGCGAGTCGACGTAAGGATTAAGCACGGCATCGACTAAAGTGGATTTCAAATATGAGACATTTGTTTGTAGGTGTACGCTATAGTACAAACTTTGATCAATAACCTAAACACCTCAGAGTTGAAATTACCAGGGCCAGCCTTGCAGAAACTGCCTCACGAGCGAGAACGTCAAAAAACAAGACCATCAATCTTGGCCTACAGTAACCAACTAATCCTTAGAAATCTTAAGGCTCACTCAACCATCAAACCTCAACAGACTTCAATTAACAACAAAGATCTCCACATTTCGTACATTTAGGAGGAGGAAGAGGAGGAAGGTGAGGACATTCGCCGCAATAGTTGAAGCATTCTCCTTCGGCAACCGCACTACAACACGATTATTCTATTAGCCTTGCCTTTAGAAGTATTTGTATGCTTATATAGTTGTCTCTCACGAAGAATTTTGAATGAGATGAGACTGCAGGCTTACCAATCTGAAAGCAATTCAGTTGTATTTTTTGCTGCGATAACGCAGGTGTTGTATACACTCACACATCTATCAGCGCAAAACTCGCATCCGGTAAGGCGCCGATCAACCATCGGTGCGGGGATCGTGAGGGCCATGCCCGCGAGAGAGGCAAGGAGGAGAGCTTGAATATACATCGAGTAGGTCTTTTCGTAGGCAATTTTGCTTCGTTGGACAAGAGTTTTGAAATAGGCTGGAGTACGACTGGATGGAAATAAATAGAGTTTTGAAGGGGAAAAAACTTCCTGGGAAGTCTATAAGTGTTTATAGACGAATATTGATATCTTTCGGACTTATGCTATTTATTCACGAGAGCTCGTATTAGGGGGAAGACGTCGCGAGTGTTTTATGTGATTAAGTCTAAGGAGTAGGGACTAAACTATTGGATAGATATTTTGGTAGGAAGGGAATCCTAAGGTCGTATAAATAATCTCCGAAGCATGGCATGTGGGCTGAGAAAATTTTTGCCGCCGATTTTGAGCTTTGGTTTGTTCGCATATCATACCGCTGTTCGGAGCTGAATACTCCGAAACACATAAATTAGCTGAAGGAATTTTTGCCGCTAAATTGAGCTCTGGTTTGCTCGCATATCATACCGCTGTTCGGAGCTGAACATGGGTCTCAGCACAGCAAAGCCTTTACGAAACTTAGATGTTCATTGGCCAGACGCCGGCTTCGTCAGTCACATGCTTGGAAAGTCTTATAGCAGACAAATTTGAGTTGTTAAAAGGGTGATAGTTTGTTTACTCTAGATTTAGCGTTCGGCCTTTTCTGTGACGACAGGAACGAGGAGTGGTCGTAAATACCCAAAGATCTCAATTCGAGGGTTCAACTAAAATATAAAGCGAAAGAGAGGGTCGAAGGAAGAGAAGGTCTTACGCCCGACCTGACACCTTAGCTTGAAACTTCGGTCCCCGAGCCAGACGTCAGCTCCTCAGCCTGAAACTAATCGTGACAGTTACGTAACTTATGTGACCACTGCCGTAACATACAGTAAGCCTAATATCTCATATATTATCCTTAGAATCCTTTGCAAGCAGAATCTCAACCACCGTCTCGTTGCCTCTGTAACAAGCCGCCTGCAATGCGTTACCGTAATGGCCGCCTTGTATCTTAACGTCTGCGCCGTTTCGAAGTAGCTTTTCTACTATGTGCTGATAACCTTGCTCGCACGCCGCCTGTAAAGCAGTGCCGCAGTATCCTCCGGAGGCATTCAAATCGGCATCTTTATCAAGCAAAAGGTTGATTATTCTCTCGTCACCACGACAGCATGCCGCTTGCAGTGCATTGCCATAATGTCCCCCATGCGCATTGACATCAGCGCCCTTTTCAAGCAACTTCTTGACAATATTCATACTGCCTCTGTAGCATGCTGCTTGAAGAGCATTTCCATAGTATCCATTCTGCGCATGAACGTCCGCATCTTTTGCGAGTAACATATCGACACTGCTCTCATAGCCTCGGCTGCATGCCGCCTGCAGTGCGCTGCCATAGTATCCACCTTGTGCGTTGATGTCAGCACCCTTCTCGAGCAAGAGGTCCACCAGCCGCGCATTTCCTTTATAGCATGCCGCCTGCAGCGCGGTACCAAAGTACCCGCTCCGCGCATTGATATTGGCTCCTTTTTCAAGCGGAGTGGCCATTTCGAAAGAAGACTCTTTAGTATTGGAAGCTTTTCAATGACGATTCTGTGCGATGTAGTGGGCAGGTTGGGCCTAAGTACTGTTGGCAACAGGGTCATGGACCAAAATAATAATCGTGGAGATAGGGAAAGGCAATGTTGGTTGGTAATTGAATTGAATTTTGCGGAGCACTTAGTAGATGTATGTTTCCTCTAATCGATTTCTGTAATGGAGTATTGGAGAAGTCTCTCATCCAAAGAGTTTCGATAATCCCTAATATTATACTCGCTGAATGCTTGCTACACAAATCGTTATCATGCCTTCTTTGCATCTTGGTCCGTGCTCAACAGCTGCGAGTAGAAGGGTTACATTAAGAGCCTGCTAAGCTCTACCGTATTTCGCTTCTTTTGCCACCATGATTTTCAGTACCCTCATGTAGATCACGACCAGGATGCCCCGTGGGTGCCACGGTTGTGGCATCAAAGACGAGATTAAATCCTTGTAGTGTCAAACTCTTCTGACCCCTCGCGAGTGTGCTATAAACAGAATTAGAGCATGAGCGCACTGCAAGAGTGAACTTCTGCCTTTTACGCCAGACCCGGAAACCAAGGCGCCACTTAATTACAAATCTTATTCTTAGCTTCTTAAGCCAACACGCCTTGCCAGATCCCACTCCCACTCACACATCACATCCCAGACCCGCATATGGGCTGCTAGGAACCCCCAGCCCAGAAACCCCGCCTTCGAGCTGCCCGACCGCAATTTCGTGAATGGATACCACTGTTTACTACCCTTCATAAGATTCCAAGTGACCTATTAGGTACGCGCCCTCGGCACGTTTGAGCATGCAGCATATACTTCAAGTTCACAATAGGGTCATGAGCTCGTTCATCATAATAAGGCAGGTCAAGTGCTCATTATCTCAGAATAGGCAGGAGAAGATACGTAAGCAGAGCTTGGAGAAGAGCGGTGCAAGGAAAAATACGAAGTCTATCCGATGTCTTGTTGGAAGTTGAAGTGGGACTTTATATAAATGGAGGAAGTTCCAACATGTAAGGCAGACTATTCTATATCGACATTGCTTCTTTTCGCTCTCAGCGACCAAAACCAAGAAGTGTACAAGAGAATAACTATTTTCATTTCAATATGCTTTACAGCTCTCTAGAGATCCTTACTTTGGCTCTGGGCCTCCTTTCATATGCAAGAGGCGTCCTGAACATAAGACAATAACGGAATTAAGATAATTTGATAACTAAGGAGAGAATGCCACGTCCTCTAGAGAGAAGAGATAAGGTACGAAGTAGAGATATAGTGCTACACTAATAGATTATAGCTTCTGGACGTTCTAGTTGGAAATAAGCTCTCGAGCCCGCAGAATTCTGTGAAAAAAAATAAAAGGGCAACATGAATTCTAAACAAATACGTTCTAGATTTAGAAAGAAGAGTTTGGAATGATCTGTCTTAGCTAATGAAAAAAATGATAATAGGAAGGTCAAGTAGTGCATTAGCATGTAGAGCAACTCACTTGTGCATGTACCTAACAATGATGGCTTACTCCTTAACTCCTTCCATTCAAGACTGCTTCCGTCCTTTTATAATTTCCAGAATACCCACAACACCGTTCACAACTTCCACAAACACCGTTCGTACTGTTCTGCTAGTAGCAATACCTTCATGTATTGTTGTGCAGGTGACTTGAAAGTTGACGTCCACCCAAATACAGACAGCCTTTCGCTTTTCGTAACACAGGTTATCTCCTTCCGGCCCAGTCTTCCCCGCACCCCCCGCCCCAATGCCTGCCTACCAATCCGGACTATCCTATCGTATCCCTAGCCCCGTTTTCGATCAGGAGGGCAACCCTGAAACTTATCTTCTACATCGTGGTAGATCAGTCTGTGCGTGGCCAGCCGGGGTTTCTGGCTCTGACAAGGGAAACTGTAAGCTCTGAGTGGTCAAATCTCGTATAATTCGGCTCCCGAGTTACCGCAACAACAGAATTAGTGGGTAGAAGGCATGGACTGATTCAACACGATGTAGGATTTATCAAAAAGGTCTAGAGTAAGAATAACTTAAAAAACCCCTAACTGTACAGGAGAGGCACAGGAAGGAATAGCCAAGCGGAAGTGATGGTGGGAAGTTACTAGCGCTGGTTGGAACAGCTAGTCCAAGTCTCTGCAAGCCCTTATCCTAAAGGATGATTAATTCTAAATCTAGGGGTTTGTTGTTTCTATTACAAACTTTTATAATGTTGTGGAATCTAATACTAATCCGTTGATGTTGTTTCAGGCTGTGGCAACCTTCCACCCTCCTGGCATCAAGTAGGTGAATATCCCCAGGGGGTCATACTTGGTTCGTATAGCTTGAAGCTTGGCCAAGTTTCCAGCTCCATAGTTCTGGAAGATCTCCTGGCCATAACCAGCATCATTCATATATTTGAACTGTGCCTGTCGACAAACTGCAGTAAGCTTTGCCTCCAAAACACTCGTAACGTTTATAGCAAATTCATTGATTAGAGCATCATCCGCAGGATCCGTCCACGAGAAATTTTCAACCATCCCTAGAAATCGTTAGGCCGAAGAAAGCTGCGTGCGGGTAGGATCTTTCCAAAATACAGAATTGTGACTTACAAAAATAAGGCGCGTTTGTAATATCCACCCCTTGAGGATTCCCTCCTTTGTTGATCCCCTGTTGAATGAAATTCTTGGTCACTGGTTGGAAGGCAATACTAGCCTGCAGGCCTGCTACACCATAAATATATGTTGTGACCATTTCAACAAATGTATCATGGACAATCTCCAAAGCCGAGGCATCAGCTATACTAGAGATCACTTGGAAGACTTGTCTCGTCCCATCTGGAATTAAAGCATCGGTCGAAGAAATATATTTCGCCAACGTCGTCGGTCCATAGGAATTTGCGATGGCTGGAAGTGATGTGAAATTTGCCAGAGCAGGTTGATTACATTCCGTGCCGTCGTAGAAAAGTGCAGAGGTGTAGACGGTAGTGTTAAGAGAAGCCAGCATGAATATTGATGGAATGACTGCTGCCTTTGCATCTGCATCTCCATATTGACCGAAATTTGCGACGGCGCTCAGAAATGCGGTCTTTTCAGTGGACGGATATTCTCCAACTCCAGCACATACAGAAGGTGAAGCGTAGGTGAGCAGGTCAAATCTTGTAACGATTCCAAAACTGTTTCCGCCACCCTTCAAAGCCCAGAACAGGTCCGCGTATGAAGTTGAGGTTGCCTCTACAACTAGACCACTTGCCAAGACAACCTAAAGATTCAGTAAGCATTTGTATTAGTACGAGGTGACATGGAAGAATTCTCACCTCGAAAGCAATAACATTATCGGATGCGAACCCATACTGATTTGAGTAGAATGAAATACCACCACCGAGAAGTAATCCAGGTACGCCAACAATGCCCACTCGTCCTCCGAGAGCAACAAGTCCGTATGGCTCCAAGAAATCATATACTTCCTCCCACCGTCTTCCCGGGCCTACAGAAACGTAGGATTTATCGGAGGAGAGTGTGATTTTATTGAGATCCGTCAAGCCCACCAGAATTCCACCATTAATATTTGCATAGCCGGGAATTGGCATATGACCCCCTCCTCTCACTGCGAATTGGGCATGGAATGTTTCGAAGATCAAGAGCGCTGCTGATATCTGGAATTGGGTTTTTGGAGTGAAAACGCATGCTGGCGCAGAATAATCCGTAGGGGTCCAGAAATCTAAAAGCCAATTCGTTAGAACATTCAAGATCCCCCGCATGCTTTAGGAATATTTACGTTCATTTTCGGAAGTGTAATTCACACTCCCAGGATAGAAAGTTTCAGCTCTGAATGCAAGAGATAAAGCTTCACAGGCAAAAGCGACAGGCAGTGATGTACTGGACCTTTTTGTTATGGCCGGACCCGGAAGTGCAATTGCAGCCCGAACAAGCAAGACGCTTAAAAGCAGGAAAATCTTCATGATATCAGGTTCGACGTCGAACAGTCAAAGCCCTGGGGAGGAAGAGGAAAACTGCCTGCGAAGAAGCTTTGCCTCGCTGTTTATCAACATGGAGGGAAATCTTTGGGTTGCATTGGCAAATTCGATGGAAATATTGATAGAGTAGCGGTTCCGAGAAGTAAATTGAATTGCGCGATGTAATTTCCAATATCGTCTCTTTCCCGATCTTTGTATGCTGTTGCTTGGAATTAAAGCCAAGGTTTGAAAACGGAACGCTCGAGCCTCGAGGCCCGAGGGCGTCCGATAGTTGGCTCTAGGACACTAGTCTCGGAGTCACGATGTACCCACTGCTCAAGGGTACGGTACATACACAATATGTTTTCGTTTAGACAAGTATTCAATAGGTTGCAGGAGAAAACGAGGGGTTCTGCAGCGGGCCTCTCACTTGATTGGGACTCTCCTAAACCGGATCCGGCTGCGGAATCCGGCAAAGGATTTAATCCTAGCCCTGCAACATGCAGGGGCCGTCAAATAATGTACCTGTACTCGTATTCTCGCCTGGTCTTGACATTCCGCACAGCCGGATTCAACCATCATGCGTGCGGGTGGCGTGCGGCCTCTTTTTAACCGTGCGGCCTCTAGTTAGCCGTAGATGGTCTTCACGATATAATGTAACGCAAAAGTCAGTGCGACTCAAAAAAATTACTAAAGGAGGATGTCAATGGCATCTATTCTGTTTAGGCGAGACTGCTTGTTGTCGACTTGGTTGAGTCAATCTGCATGTGCCATGTGGATGATACGGAGGGAGAAAGGGTACAAGGTACACGCACCGGGACTCCGGGAGAAGCTGGTGCTAAATTGCTAATCCAACACAGCTGGAATAGGAAGGCAATTCAACCCTGTCATCCCGATGCTCCTGAAACTGGCAAACTTGGGTTTGCTGTGCCTGTCAGGGAGTTGATGCAATGTAACCTAGGTATTCCAAAGGCACAGTAACCCCTCAATCTGCAGTTTCTACCAAGCTCTCGCATTGCCGGGAACTTATTGATAAAGCATGAATCGGTATGCTACAAATCAACGTTCGATATCCTACAACCGGACCTGAAGACACTTTCGGTCGCCAGACGCTAAATCATATCGTCAATTATTCGAGAATTTTAATCCAATATGTATAACGAAACGCAGTTCATGGCAAGTGAATAGTAAATGGCAGATTTTTACGCTTATACTAACGTTTTGGTAGGCGATTGTGTGGAGTTTATGGTCTGTGGCTTTGGTAACTTCAATCGGGCGTGTGATTCTTCGTTACCGAATCCAAGGGCAGTTCCATGCCGAGGATTACTTCGCTCTACTCGGATTCATATTTCTCTCTGCGTTAATGGCAGTCGTCACAGTCATAACACCAATATTCGAGACGGAGCGGAACTATCTGATAGCAGTGGTGTCGAATCCGTTGACCCCATTGCCGTTGCCAGAAGCTCAGTTTGAGGCTCAGAATGTCAAAGCATTGAAGTTTATGTTTGCGTAAGCATCGGTGTCTCAAGTATATAAGTCAATCGTGCTGATCTATTCCTAGACAAATGTTACTGTTTTGGTCGACAGTCTGGGCGGGTATTTTCACTATATCCCCCCGCTCTAGTCACACCTATCTGACTATGCTAAACAGGAAAATTCTCACTGTTGGTCTTCTTCCGTAATATGGTGATTGGTCTTCCCAGATACATGTATATATGGTGGGCGGTATTCACGCTTGTTCTACTCACGTATCTTGCCTGCATGCTCTCGAATTTCCTGACCTGTGCTCCGCTCGACAAGTACTGGAGTGCAAGTAAGCATATATATCTGGCTTAGGATTCATCATACTAATGCTGGACAGCTGGCTGCTCATCTCCAGATGATCTCAAGAGATCTGATGCAAGCATCAAATTCGCAACGGCTGCGGACATCTTCGCAGATCTTCTCGGTTGGTTCCAGAACTTGACCAAATAAACATTACCAAGAAGGTGCTAACTGCTCTGCAGTAATGCTATTACCACTTCGCTTGCTTTGGACTCTTCAAATATCTCGAAAACAGAAAGTCGCCCTTGGCTGTGTGTTCTCTCTGGGTATAATTGTCGTTGTATTCGCATTTGTCCGTCTCTCCAACGTCACTAAGGCAACATCTCAAGCGAAGACGGATCCAACTACACTCGCCAACGGACCCATTCTCCTCTCTCTGTGGTCCACGATCGAAGCTGCGGTCGCCGTTCTTGTTGCGAATTTGCCAGCGTTCCGCAGTTTGTTGAGAACCGCAGGCAACACTCGAAGAACCAATTCAGCGCGATCCAAATCTGCTAATTTCAATGCTTATGCACATGGGAGTCATGCAACCAGCAGTAGGTCTGCAATCAAACGACATTCAATCGAGCTTGAAAGTTTGCATTCTGCAGACGAGATATTTGGAAGAACTCGTGAACATGACAGGGCCTACGAGATGAACAAGGAGAGTCATATTGTAAGGACTACAGATATAAGAGTCGACTCACGGGAACGTTATGAAGGAGATATTTTGGAAACGTCTGATAGAAAACTTAGTCACGCATAATAGATTTGCTTTGTTGGCACTCCTAGTAACTGCAACACCCTCGCAGCACTCCCAGCACTCCTAGTAACCACACCGCCCAGTACTCGCTCCTGCCCTAGTTTACGAAAAGCGATTCGGAATATAATAGTCAATAGTTAATCCGAACAGATCTTCCATCAGGCACAAGCCACGTTAGGTGGACGTTTATACACTATGTACCAAGAATTGCGGTCACGCAAGAGACGGTAGAACACGACCACATCTGAATAATCCATCATCATCCAACCCACATCATCCTCCGTGCACCCTTCAATCGCCTCGTGCGGTGGATCTCTATCTCTTGCTCCATACGGCTCCCAGTATCTCGATACAATCTTGACAAAGCCCTCGCTGCGGGTGTCGCTTGCCGGTGGCGCTTCTACCCAATGTACCACAGACTCCAAGGCTTCTGCGTCCACCAGCATGCAGTACAGGTAGCGCTGGGACCCCCATACCTGGGTCTCGGACGCTTGCGCTGAGCCCTGCTCCCGTTGTGGCGCACTCTCTGCCCAGGTTTTGAAATGTTCCCGAAGAACGGATGCTTCAACGTCATCCAACTTCTCGCGGTCCTCGATCACATTAAGGCCGAGGCTTTCCATCAGATCCAGTCCGTTATAGAACTCCAGAGTTTGCCGGATGCGGTAGCGCAGGCGATCCATAAACTCATTCTATTCGTCGTCGCTGTCGTAAGTGCACCGATAGATAACAAAGCCCCATGTATTGTGGCCGTCCTCCTGGAGGTACCTCTCAATATGGTCGGCGGTGTTGAGACCGGTAGAGAAATTTGGGGTCCGTCGCGACGGGGCAAACATCCCGGACATTGTACTGTATTGATTCGTGGTGGTGAGGGGGATGCGAGAATCCTCCAACGTAGGGGGTTTGCCTGGCTTTAGCTATGTCAGAACAAAGAGCTGTATGGGATGAATTTCATAATCGCCTTCTGCGAACCGGGTGTGTAACTTACTGAAATGTGAAGAAGTTGTGGGCTTGTTGCATATCTTCGCATTCGAAGGTTAGCGGTGCGTGTACGGAAGGCCATAAGGTAAAGATGTCCCAGCGGAAAGCGCAAAATCAAAAATCAAAAATCAAAAACACAAAACAACTGCGCGCGCCCACGACCCCCCTCCCCCAGCGCCCACCGCCCACTGCCCTCCCCCCTCAACTCTTGTACTCTTATACTCTTATACTCTTATACTCTTATACTCTTGTACTCTCGACTCTTAATATTTATTTTATTAAATTATATTAAATATTAAATATTAAAGAGACTTTAATTAAAAGAATATTTATATATATAAAAAAAATAAAAATATTTAAAGTACTCGAGAAGTATTTTAAAGTCGAGAGTTAAAGAGGGAAATGGGGGGGGGAGGGGCGGTCGTGGGCTCGCGTAGTTATTTTATATTTTTGATTTTTGATTTTTGATTTTACGTAAACGATTGAGAGAGTAAGTAAAAGACTCGAAACTCGAGAATGTGGGGCCCGAGCCCAAGTTATTAGTAATGAAGACCCTATAATTATAGGCAGTTATTACTAAAAAATCAATGGGATGTGGGGCCCTGTGGGGCTGTTTTGTGATTTTTGATTTTGCGTTTTCCGCTGGGACATCTTTACCTTATGGTCTTCCGTATGCGTGGCACATTAACCGAGATCCACAGTTACAGTGCCAATTCACGATTATCCGTTGCATTACGGGCAGGATCACACCTGACTAACGAGGGGTAAGCAAGGAACACCAAAAGTTTGTAACTGAAGCTCATTATAATTTAGCGACCACATCGCTAAAATTCAAGGCGCAGCACACCAAATTTCAGGAGACGTCCCTAAAGCAGCCAGCCGTGTCCCTGGCTCTAGCGTAACGGATAGAGTAGATAAACAAATCTTATTCAAAGAACTATTATTTTCATATCCGACATTTTTCACGAATCCAAAGAGACTTGTCAAGTATTATCGTTAGATTATACATCCATGACATGTATTCACATGAGGGTAGGTACCTGCTAATCGAGAGGCCGCATGTAATGTTCGGTAAATTAAAGGGGGCGGTTTGGCTTTAACTAAATGAGGCAGGCCTGTCGACTGCCCTACCAGTGTCGCAAAATGTTTCAGACAGACCCTGTATAATCATCTCTCCACTTCGGACCTGTGCATCGTCCGGAAAAACTTCTGCCAGAAGCCTAGCAAAGAATTGAGTCTGCATTGGACAATTATTTTTGGACTGTAGCTAGATCTTTGAGTGTTCTTGGTTTTATGAGTGTAGGTTTGTTAACCTCCACGTCAAATTCAGCGTCCACGTTCATCAGTTCTACTACCCACACACTTCGGGAGTAGCTTAGTCGCGGATCCGCAGATGAGCTCTGATATATGGTAGATATTATAGCAAGTAAGTTGTAACTGCGAGAAGGAATCCAAGATGTCTCAAAGGCTTTCCTGAAGTATCTCAGCAAGCCAGACCTCTTTCTTGTCCCTGCTAGAGCTATGGCACCCGTCTTCGCTAACAGGAATGAAGCAACCGTAAGGTTGCTTGCTGGTGGAACCTGCTCAACCTCACTTACCTCTGATTACTCTTCCACGCAATTTGTCATCGTACACAATGGGGGATGGAAAAAGAAGAAAGAAAGAAAGAAAAAACCTCAGGCAGTGGAGAGAGAGCTATATTTGACAACTTTCAGGTCGATGGATTCTCGTCTGGTACGCAGACAACGGCATAAAGTGACGGGATTACAAGGCCCTAGCGCGCTTAGCACCATGTGGCTTGAGAATTTAGTGATTGTGCCCACTAGAAGTCCCTGTAATTCTAGCCACTACTCCCTAAACGGATGCTACAAGGCGCTGTGAGACATTGAAAGGCTAAAGCGCTACTGGCAGAGCAACGACAGCGCTGAGACCCCTAATTAGCAGTCTCTATAGGCTTATTTACCGAAGCAGCCCCTATTCTATAGGGGGTAAGCCCTGGAAAGGTGTGGTACCCCATGTCCGTGGCTTACAGCTTACTTTTAGGGCAGGGCACCTAAAGTTACAGGGCAGTTTAGTGAACTGCTCTGATAAAAGCAGACCCTGTAGTCATTTTACAGCATACATAGCCCTGTAGTCCCGTCACTTTATGCCGTGATCTGCGTACTGATGTTATCTTCATATTCGACTCCTTAAAAGACGGGCCCGGAAAACGCGCGCTAACCAGTGTACAGACAGGGGCCCCTATGCCATTCGCAGATTTAAACTCATGGTTACTGTGGCGGAACAAGGGGACGATGCACACTTCATTGATATTGTTTGCAGGATTTAGTGGAGATCCTACTACAAAGAGGCTTATCCATTGATTGCCGAATGGAACAGTCCAGATTTCACCAATGCCTTGATAGGCACCTGCGTAACTTGCAGGGTGACATTTTGTGGTGGCTACAAGAAATGTGACTACTGGGAAAATACATGAGTAATAGAGAGGAAGTAAGGACCATGAATTTCAAGATTTTCTCTCTTACTTGGCATGTGAATTGCTATCTGAGCCCTTGAACCGTATTAATGTTAGTTTCCACTCAGAATTTCTATACATCAAGCTCAGTGCTATAGTACGCATTTCCTTCAAACAGTCGTCTAGCAGTTCTCGACGACGTCACCTTCTCTATCTCTGTCTTATCAGCTTCATCCTTCCTCGTCTGCACTAATACCTCCATTTCACCACTTTCGTGTTTGATGAGTACCCTAGACTTACTCATGGACTTAATTTCTCCAGCAGTATCGTCCTGTACTTCACGTGGCGGAGTCCCCGGGGGTGTCAGCATCTTGCTTTCCGCTGCAAGTTGGTGCGCAATCGTGCCTTCCGTGCAAACAGCTGCTCCCAAGCATACCCCGCCAGTCAGCTGCAAGCTAGGGTGTGGCTTCCCCATGCTAAAAGACTGGACTTGAATTGTTCGTAATTCTGCTGATGAGCCGGTAGATGGTGTCAAAACTGCAATCTTTGGAGTTCCTCGGACGAGTGACGCTTCAGCTGTATCCTTCGCAAGGCTACACATCACCGCCGCTTCCTGACGGATCGCCTCAATAATTTCTAGCGTTTCGGGTGCTTCTGGCCCTAAGAGATGGTAGGCTGGAGGTAGGGTGGAGAAGTCCAGAAAGACGAAGGGATTCGCAGCATCGACCACACTGGCGCGGACGTCGAATTGTCCAAGGGCTGGAATTGAAGAAACGGTCACAGTGTCTTGTGTGTTGCCGGTCGGGAGAAGTTTCCCTGTCATGCTTCCACCAGGCTTGATGAAAGCAACTCTGATCTCAGAACCTTCACTCTTCACGCCCCCTATCCGAAAATGACCAAACTCGTTGAATCTCCCGTCGGGACCTACTTCCACTGTTTCCACCAGAAGTCTATTCGTGTTGGTGTTGTAAACTCTTACATCAAGCTTGACTGTTATTAGTACGGTATTCTTCGGACTCGCTATAGGAGTTTACGTACTGTAGTTTGACCTGGAATTGCCTGCACTAGTCCTTCGTCCAAGGCGAATGGTCCAACGCCACAAGCCATATTACCACAGTTCCCAGAGAAATCTATCTCTCCCTTTCCAACAGCAACCTGAACAAATGTATAATCAACATCTGTATCTGGCCTCGAGGACTTTGACACAATTGCTACTTTAGATGTCGTTGAAGTTCCGCCCCCAATTCCATCAAGTTGCTTTTGATCACCTTGCTTTGAGCCCATCACACTAAGTAGTACGGGTCCCCATTCTGATTGATTTTGAGGAAGATGTTTCCGATGAAGAAATAACCCCTTGGAAGTTCCTGACCGCATCATGACTGAGGGAAGCCTATGCCGGGTTGGGAAATGAGCTTCTTTCATCATGACAGGAGGAATGAAATTGTATGAGAGATTCGGTACGTTGTTCTTTTCATAAAAGAGAGATTCCTTCGAGAAGGACGAAAGAAGATAATATGTACGCTTGAACATTGACAAATGATCGTCGTCGCTCTACTCATAATCTTTTTTTGGACAAAGTTCGAATCCTAGAGTGTTTATAATGCCGAACATTCTCTCTTGAGCGACCATCTTCGTCGTCGGATTTGCTCTTTTCCGTTTTTACCAGGGTATGAAGAAATTATTCTGACCGAGCCCCTTTCAGAGGCAGCGGCAAAGCTCTTGCCATGGCAAGAATTTGTGAAGTTGATGTGTAGCAGCTCGCTTCGAGAGTTGGCGACGGGTGTCAAGTTGCCATGGCAGTAGACATCCCGTGGGAACTACCAAGCTAGCAATATTGAAGCCACCCCGTCAACCAAAGCAACCGATGATTAATGTGGCACAACACGGCCCGATTTACACCGATTTTAGCTTCCATTCATCGAAGTCTCAACGCAGTTCTCTCGCCCTCCATCATGTTTTCCCCAGACCTCTGTACCCCGCGATTAGGCGGGAGGGCTTTTTGTTTGATTGATATTCTGACGCATGAGTATTCCGCACCAAATAGAAATCCTATGATTTGAAAATTCCAATCCGTACCTCCCCTAATGTCGCGAATCGCAAAACAGGGTTGGTTATTCAGATGAAGTCGCCAACCATACTTCAAAGCACACGTCGTTCGGCCGAGGCTTGCTAGCTGTGCTTTACTGGCTGCGTTCACCCCTCCCAACCCTTTAGATTCATGGATTTGCTCGGCTTTTGGTCGAGATAGGCTGCTCTGGTCCACGGCAACTCTTCTCCCGTGGAGACCTTAACATCTCTCCCAGCTCTAGAAAACGCCAACCGAGAATCTACCAAGATATCAGTCACCGGCGTCCCGCGAACCCCACCTGCAAGCTCCGCATTTTTACTAATTCTCCCCAGATTTGCGGAGATTTTCTGAGGTGTCACAGAGACTTAAAACATATATTTAAGTGACTCCTTGGGTCTTGGGTCTAACAAGAACAGGCCTTCACAAGAAACCCAACCTCGTCGCCAAGGTCTTGCAAGAAATTTTTCAAAAAGTCATACTTCGTCTCGCCGTTTCTGAGGAAATTCGTATCAGAGTCGTGACCCTGATAATTTTCATGATGAAGCCTGCTTTCAAATCAACCGATCTTACGGTCGCTGCACCCAAGGAGATCTACAACTGGCGAGTCTATATCCTCGCTATAGTGTCATCTATGGGAGCATTCCTGTTTGGATACGATTTGGCTTTCATCGGAACTTCTATCACGCTTGCTCCATTCATCAGGTACTTAGACCCTCGCTATGTCTTATCAACCAAGAATCAATTTTAATGCCTTATAGGGATTTCGGGCTTAAGGGCGCCTCCTTTCACACAACAGATGCATTTGCAGCAAACATTGTCTCCTTGCTCCAAGCAGGATGTTTCTTCGGCGCTCTTATAGCAGCTCCTCTTGGTGATAAATTGGGTAGAAGGATTACATTGATGATTACCGGTGTTGTCTTTTCGGCTGGATCACTCTGTCAAGTCATTTCATCCGGTAGTACTCCAGCAATGTTCGCTGGTAGAGCAATTGGTGGCCTTGTGAGTAACCTGAACCTATTCTTCGATGGCCATTTTCTGATGTCGATGTTCAGGGTGTTGGTGCTGCAAGCATGCTTGTCCCCCTGTACGTCGCCGAGATTTCACCGCCGTCCATTCGAGGCCGCCTTGTCGGCATTTATGAGGTGGGCGTCCAGGTCGGGACGTCTATTGGTTTTTGGATCAACTACGGAGTCACAAAACACGTGGCGCCAACTTCAGCCCAGTGGCGGGTTCCTTTTGCCATCCAGCTCATCCCTGGCGGTCTCCTGGTCCTAGGCATGATTTTCCTACCTGAGTCACCGAGATGGATTGCTCGATTCAAAGGTCGCGAGGAGGCAGTTGCAGTCCTTGCAAAACTTAGGAACCTCCCAGAAGATCACGAATACATTACCGAGGAGATCTATCGAGTCATGGACCAGATTGAACAGGAGAGACTTGCGACTCATGGTAAAGGGCTCATTGCGGAGTTCCGCGAGATGGCCATGCCAGGAAATAGAAGCAGAATCACTATCGGAGTGCTCATCTTTGTATTCATGCAGATGGCTGGGAGCAATGCGATCAATGTGAGTAATTCATGAGAATTTTGATGATGACTTTGGCATAAGGAAATGTGCTAAATAATCCTAGTACTATTCCCCTCGAATTTTCAAGAGTATTGGTCTCACTAGCTCTAACGCGGGTCTCATCTCCACCGGAATCTATGGAATTGTGCGCCTAGTTGCTATTTTTATCACCATGTACTGGATAGTTGATAAATTCGGCCGTACCAAGCTGCTAATAGGAGGAAGTGCCCTAGCTGTAAGTGACGAGAAGAGTTGGCGGAATCTCTACGGTATTCGTTCTGACAGACGCAATAGGCTGTTTCTATGTGGTCTATTGGTGGTATCGTCAAGTATAACCCAACTACCACTATCTCCAAGACTTCATCTGTTACTGCTAGTGGGTACGGTGCAGCTGTCATGGTCTACGTCTATGCAGTTGCCTTTTGTCTCTCGTGGGCAGGGATTCCATGGATCTACTGCAGCGAAATCTTCCCGTAAATACATCCCCACATCCTGAGTCAATATCCTGGGGTGAAACTGACGCGGCATAGTCTCCGTATTCGTAGTCTCTGCGTGGCAATCTGCGCAGCAACTCACTGGTTGATGAACTTCGTTATAGCTCGAAGCGTACCGTATATGCTCACAAATATTGGATATGGCACATACTTCGTGTTCGCTGCATGCTTGACACTGGCCATACCATTTGTCTACTTCTTTGTCCCAGAAACCAAAGGGCTGTCTCTCGAGGATATGGATGCATTGTTCGGTGTCCCTGGTGCAGACAGACACCTCTTTCCTCGTGTTCCAGATGCAGAGAAAGGAGAAGTCGCTGTAGAGCACAAGGAGTGAAGCTCGGTTTGGATCAGGGCAGTGTGAGATATTGCGACTTTAGCTAGTGCGAATGCCACATAATCACTTTAGATTGATAGATTGATCACTATTATATTCACCAGAGTCCATCTAGTGCTTCACCGTTGAAACCAAACAACATGTCCTGTACAGTGAGATTTGCAGAGTCCATTTCATTCCACGCTGGAATACCACTGTAAGGAATTTCAAAAGACGGTTGCATAATTGCAGTACTAGCGGATGATTGAGTAGGAGCGCTCGAGGGGAAAGGTTGATGTCCAGAGTGGGGGACGTTTGCGTCAATCTTAGACATTGTGTACTGCTGTTCATGTATAAAACTCTGAATTATTGCCTCCATATCCAGGTCACCAGCAATTTGATTATACTGCCCGACTCCGGTATTTTCTGCATGCCATCTTTCGAGAAGCTTGGCATCATGCTGTTCATGTGGGGGCTGAAAAGACCCTCCGTGACCTGTCTGAGTAGCATCAGATGGACCCTGGCTGGATTCGTCAGGGTCGGTGGCCTCAGACACGAGGACATTCATTCGTTCCATCAAGTTCAAAATTACGATTCGTGCTCTTTGTACTGCCCAATTTGTCTCTTCATTCCTTGCAAAGACAGATAGGCAAGTCGCCAAACTTGCGTGGGCATCAGAGCCGGGACCTCTTTGAGAAGCAATCCGGACGTGAATGGTTGCGCTGACATAGGTTGCGTAGGACATGAGGTATGGTGCTTGTTGAATCGAAAATGTCCGATCGTAGATCCGCAGGAGCTGTACAATCTTGGTTGCAGCCATTGCACATATGACAAATGAATTAGTTGGGATAGAAGGGGATGTTGAATGAAGGTGGCCTTCCGACACGAATGGACGATGTAGCAGGATGAGTAGGACTTTGTGCATTGCTTGTAGTGAAAGAACATGTGGCGGTGGGACGATACCCGATTTTCCAATATTTTCGAATCTCAAATGATGTGGCAGAGCAGTCTCCCATCTCTCAAGGTCCGCGTGCAAGGACTTGAGATCTTCAGCAAGTCTTTCTGGGGCACGCTTTGTTGTCTTCTCGGCATAGACTTTGTTCAGGATATCGTTCATGATGACGCTCAGCTTGCAAAGCTCCGTGAAAGTTGACACCGAGTATGTCGGTGAGCCAGGATAGTTCTGAGTCCCTGGGAAAGCTTGTGGGTGCCAAATTTCTAGCTCTTCGAAATTGTCCTGGAATATCATTGGGACCCTTGTATCAGCTTCTTGGAGGCTCATGGGCCGGCCCTGATATAGAGACTGGATTTTGTCGACCACTAGATTCTGTCAGCCACTTCGAAGGAGAGTTTTGATGCACAAAGAGTGCTGACCGAAGGCACCCCAGAACACTCTACGTCTAATCTCATAGTCTTCCTCTGATAGTTTCCGGGAAGCCGAAAGAGAGAGATCATCAATATGCAATCCAAGATCAATGATCATTCGGAAAGCCGTACCAGCATAGAGCCATGCTGCGCTTCTTTCATCCCCCAGAGCAAACAAAGAGCTTGTCATTATAAGAAGCGCTTGTATGGTAGTGATTTTACTCCGATCCAATGCTCCACCCAACAGCTCTCTCACACGTTGGCGGAACTGTTGACCAGCCGCTCTTCGATTGCTACGTATCTCGAGACGTGTGCTGAACTTTGATGCGCCAAAATAGATGGCATTGAGAAGAAGCTTTGAGAAGTATGGACCGTCGCACGCCATGTCCCGCATGAAAGCTGGTCGATACGTAATCAGGGAGGAGTGATGTTGTCGATTCCAGTGAAGAGAAAGCAGGTGCATCCCAAGCTCCGGATCCACTCCGTCAAAGTCGAGACGACCAGCACTGTAATTGATTGTCTCCATCTGCCCTTGAGATCTGTCAGTAAGTATGTTCCCCGACACCAAAAGTGGGGAGACTTTACTTTGTCTCGTCGCCTCACCCATGAGTATGAGCTGGGTTCTTTCCGATACTTGGCCAGCATTGCTGATATTAGTGCTTCGAGAATCTTGATGAGGCCCGCCATCCTCAAATAAGGCACTCGTCCTCCCATAATAGCTCACTGAATCACTGGGTGGAACAAGTTGCCTGCTCGGTGGAGCAGAATATGTCTCCTGCTGTTGCTGATTTGCTCCGACTGAGTCCTCTCGAATTTCAACTGCCGATATAGAGCTATTATTGGCCCCAACAACGCTGTGGTTCACGCTAGGTGGTGCGGAGCGTGCTTGTGATTCTTCATTTGCATCTTGAGACTGCAACTCGTGTAGCCCTAATTGCCACTGCGCTCGTAGCCTCTGATTTTCTTCCTCCAACCTTGCGATCTTGGCACTTGAAGGTCTGGCCTTCTTTGGCAACTCGACATAGATGCACTCCTTGCCATAGATTCCGCAGTTTGTGCAGTGCGGGATCACATTATCGCATTTCAACTACCACAAGTTACAACGATGTTCAGATGTGAGGGGCAAAGGAGCACCTCTTCCCGGAGGTCGGCGATCAGAACATACCTTTCGGAGCCGACAGAATTGGCACGCTCTCGGGGCGCGTCGTCGCGGCCGAGAGGGAGAGGGTTTGTCTGTGTCACTCGTCCCGTTTGATGCCATCGCCTAATTCCTGAATGAATTCTGAAAATTTGAAAGCAAAGCACTGAATCTTTTCTTCCCGTGGGATTGCAGAGTAAAGGAAAAGGACGGGAAAGAAGAGTGGAGTTTGCCTCCATGGGAGTATTTCCTTGTTCGCTCCAGTTTGCCCGTGGCTTGTCGCCACCGGAAGAAGCCGGCCCACGGGTGAAGACTTCCCGCGGGATCGCTCAGAGTTTGCTGCTGGAGCCAAGACAGTGAAGCAAGACGCATTCACGCCGACATCTGGTAGAGATATCATCAATCATGTTCAACCTCTTAGGGAGAGTACCAGTGCGAATACTAAGGCCTATATCCAGCAAAGATGGCTGCCACAGTTGAAATTAAGTCGGATATGTCACGTGATCATCCCCCACCAGAGGTGCCCGTCGCGGCCAAGGCAAGACAAACTTCCAATACGGGATTCAAATTCATAAATTAACCATTCTCCAGAAAAGACAAACCAGCCCTGGTCTATCCCTATTTGCTGGTGGTGTTGCAGGCGGAGTAGAGGCAGCAACGACTGTAAGCTTGCTCGATCTGAGAAAATACCTACTCCCAACTCAAAGATCTTGCAGTACCCATTCGAGTTTGCCAAAACTCGGAGTCAGCTTGGATCTAACAGTCCAGGCCAAACTTCGATATGGCATTTAGTGAGGAATGTCCTGAAAACTGAAGGTATTTCAGGCCTCTACACTGGATGCTCAACGCTAGTCGTGGTAAGTGTACCTATCTTACACTTACCGCCATCCACGGGCAAGATTGTCCGCTCGTAAAGCCAAAGCTAAATTCAAAATATAGGGAACAGCATTCAAAGCTGGTGTCCGCTTTCTAACCTTCGACACCATCAAACATGCTCTCGCCGATGAAAATGGCAAAGTCTCCCCCGGTCGCGCCGTCCTCGCTGGAAGCTTAGCCGGGTGCGTCGAAAGTATTGTTGCCGTGACACCTACCGAACGTCTCAAAACGGCCCTCATCGACGATTCAAACAGCCAAAAACGCTTCAAGGGGAGCTTCCATGCTGCCCGTGTCCTGGTCGCTGAAAAGGGCATTGGAAATCTTTATAGAGGGCTGGCCACGACGACGGTGAAACAAGCTGCTACTTCGGCCGTTCGCATGGGATCATACACTGTCTTGCGAGACGCCTCGAAAGCGAATAGTATTCCCCAGAATACCTTAACGACTTTTCTTACTGGCGCTATGGCGGGCGTGATTACTGTGTACTCTACTCAGCCTTTTGACACGGTCAAGACGAGAGCTCAGAGCGCGGCTGGAGCAGGGACTATTGAGGCGATGCTGAGCATTCTGAGGGATAGAGGGGTTTTTGGATTTTGGGCTGGAAGCACAATGAGGTTGGGGAGGTTAGTATTAAGTGGAGGGATTGTATTTTCTGTGTATGAGAATATTATTAATATATTTAGTTGAGCAGCGCACTAATAGAAAGCTTATATTATAATAAAGTGAAAGAGAATTATAAAATCGGATTCGTTTAAGAATAAGATATTAACTTTTAATTAAATTTAGAATTATCTTACAAGTTATATAAAAATAAAAATAAAGTTTTTAATATATACTTTATTTAAAAAAAAATTAATTAAAGGTATTTATAAATAAGTTTTTTTTTTTTTTTTTTTTGCTTACTTCGTTTGTGTAGAGATTCACCTGATCTAGTGTGACGGCAGGAACGGAGCAGAGGTCGTAAGCCAAAGATCTCAATTTCAAGGTCTAACTAAAACTTAAAGCTAAGGAGAGAAGAGAAGGTCGAAGGAAGAGAAGTTCTTAAGCTGTAAGCCTGAGACCTGCTCCCTTAGCTTGAGACGTCGTCGCATCGCCAGACGTCGGATCCTCAGCCTGAAACCAGTAGTGCGGCAAGCATGTGACGCGTGCCGTCACATCTAGAGCCGACCTTAGCCGATCCATCGCCTTCCTAATTGGGCCTGGTGTGGATCAGACAGATAACGGTTCAGCTCGTCGCAAAATCAAAACCCCTTTCCCTTTTTTCGATGGCCTCTCTCCATCAATTATACAATCCCACGGTAGGAATACAGCCGCCAAAACAGATCTCCGTCAACTGGATTCCATCCCCTTCGAAACTATATCCCGGACCTACTCTCGCGTTTAGTGAAAGTCCTTGTCATGGATCATGCCCCCAAACCAACGCCTGAGTGGAGGGAAATACTTGCGCCTGAAGAAGACGTACCTTTTGCGAAGGCTCACGGAAAGACTATGCCTATAAAGCAGACACTCAAAGACAAAGTCATAGCAAGCAAATGCATTAAGGACAGCAAAATTGATACGCAAGAGACATTGAAGGAAGAGGAAAACAAACGCACTAGCATCGACGGACCGGAAGATATCTACCCTGACTACACCGCTATACCCTCCCACTTCCGCTACTCGTCAGGGTCACACAACAAAGAAGTTGCTCAAAGTCAGCGCACTCTTTGCAAAGACTGTGCACAGCTTGACCTCGATACGTTATTTAAACGGCCTCACAAAACGGTTGCTGGCCAGACAGTGAAGAAAAAGCTGGGACCTGCTCAGAATTTGAAGCCCAGGTCTTGCGCTTTTTGCCACTTGTTATATTCAAGTCTAGGGCCACATTACCAGAAAGAAAGTGGATTGATACCACTCAGGACATTCTCATCCACCCGGCTAAGAGACAATACCTGGAGCTCGATTGATACCAACCTGATACAAGCTCACTACACTTGTAAATATATCGTGTCCCAGCCCCAGGGGTTAACTGGTCCAATCCGGATAGTCAAGGACCATATTCAAGATTACGAGATCTTCAAGGATTGGATCAATCTTTGTCGAGCTTATCATACCAAAGTCTGCACGGTTGAGATATCGAACTCAGTTCTGTTTCAAAAACTGATTGATTGCGAGACGCGTATAATCATTCCCGCCTCAAACCATCCCTACGTGGCATTGAGCTATGTATGGGGCCTCAACTCCGAGAAGTCCTCGTTCTCTGAGACTTTACCTCCGAATCTACCCAATACGATTGAGGATACCATCAGTGTTACACTCAAGCTCGGGTTCCGATATCTTTGGATCGACCGTTATTGTATTAACCAACAATCGGAAGAAGAAAGGGAAGCACAAATCCCAGCGATGGATATCATATACCAAAAGGCTGAAGTCACGATCATTGCAGCCGCTGGAAGTGACCCAAGCTATGGTCTCCCCGGTGTTGGCAATAAGAAGAGAGAGGAACATGCAAGAACCACGTGCCATAAAGTCGGTAGAGACTTCTTGATCACAACTGAAAGTGCCTATCCTCTACTATCTATCTCAAATTCCATTTGGAAGACTAGAGCTTGGACGTATCAAGAAGCAATACTTTCTAGGAGACGATTAGTATTTGCAGATGAAGAAGTCTATTTCGAGTGCTTTGGGATGCATTGCTCCGAATCACACAATTTTCCTCTATTGGATATGCATAGAGAAGATATGCAAGGTTTCAAACATACTTTCTGTCAGGGGAAGGAAGTTGGGATGTTCCCGAAAGGCGTCGGAACAACCGACTTGGCTATCCTTCACCGAATTGAGGAGTACTCGAAGTTGAACTTGACATATCCTGAAGATGTTTTGAGAGGAATCTCCGGAATATTGAACAGTTTTCGGCGTCTTGGTATTCGTCACTATGCTGGCATACCTATTTTACCTAGAAGACCCAGGAAGACCCAATTGGAGGCAACTGAATGGACGCTGACTATGGGATTTCTGTTTTCCCTTTTGTGGGAAATCAAAAGTCCATCAGAAAGACGTACTGGCAGCGGCGTCGCCGAATTTCCCAGTTGGTCCTGGGCCGGGTGGTATGGCCCTGTGGAGTGGAAAGTCGCACTCAGCTGGTTGCCTTCGTTCAAGATCGACCCCAATGTTCAACTGAATGTAGAGCTCATGGACGGGCGAGCCTTGAAATTGGAGGAATGTCACGATCTGGCCGGTGGAGGTAGTAGCCAGTCTCGGCCGTCAACTTTCATACGCATTTCGGCATGGACTGTGCGTATTTATCACCCCAGACCTGGTCGGAAAGAGAACACTTATGTGGGCAAAATCGATATAGAAGATGGTGGATATATAGAATGGGAGTTTCGTTCTATGTCAAAGGTTCCGCTATATCGCGACGAGGTGTGTACTGGCATTATTTTGGGTTACATATCCGACATACCCGAAAGAGATACGCCAATTCTCTTAATTTTGAACAGGCTGGGTGACAAGCTGGAACGAATTGGTTTTGGTGACCTCACTTTCTTTTCGGCGTTTACTAAAGATGGCATTTATCGAGAACTTCGACAACAAGACCAAGAGGGGTATTTCATTTATACTTACCTGAAACTACCGGAACTGGTCAAGTCCTGGAAAGAGGTTCGACTTGGGTAGCCTTATCGATTAAGTGTCCTGTATTTAAGCAAAATAGGCCGTAGTCAATTTCTTAAAAGTATATTGAAAGCTGCATTTTAAAATATTGCCGGCTCTCTGCTGCTTGCCTTGTGCTGGAGTTACATTTAGCGCGGCATTTGAGCTCACGATCGTCCACATCTCAGCCAAAGGGTTTGATTACACAATGAGGGGCCTTAGTTAGGCCCTTTGAATTCAAGTTGTGGGGACCCAGATTTTTACCTCATTAAGCTACTCGCCGGCCATTCCGCGCATTGATAGTCAGGGAGCAAGATGGCACCAAGCGCTTAAACTACTATCGTAATAGAGAATATACAATTCACAACATTAAGGGAGCTGGGTTTACAGGAGTTACCAGAGCAAACGTTTGCATCAGAGGCCGGACCAAGTTGGCCAGGTAGAAGAGGCTCGAGTTAAATGTGAAAAGAACCTTTTTATCAAGAGAAGAAGAGAATGCAGGTCAAGAATTACATCGACGAGAACCTGTGCGATGGACAGGATCTTAACGAGGAGGACTCCAGTCTCAAACCTGCTCCATGTGAGCATATTCTTCTCCCTTTACTACAAGACTTGGAAAAGAAATATGGAGGACCTCAGACTCACGAGAATTGTCATTTGCCCTTTCGAAAAGGGCGCCTCCCGGCGGCTTAGTACGTTCTTAGTCAGTGCCAAGAAGGACAAGGAAACATTTAGACAGTGCTCGGAGGCGGTTTCTCTCGGTGCCACCCCTATAATTGACTTCACCTTAGGACACATTCACTGGTTTTCTTCCATACACCACATTTCTACATGCATTAGCATTTCTTCAACGTTTGGAATTTGGCCCAACTCACATGGGAAGATAAGCATGTATAGAAGTGTCCTTGATATCTCTTTCGACTCCTGGCAAGAAAGCGTGTATCTCCTCGGTCGACCATCCCATAACCTTCATAATCTTCAAACTTCCCCCTTCAAGCCCCCTCAGTAGATCGGCCTGCCAATATGCGGCTACTCGTTTGAAGTATGCTCCTTTGGGCCAGGCACTAGTCGGCCAGAAGAATTTCTTCTCTACGACGTCTTCAAAACCAATTTCTTCCATCCATTGTTTGTAATGCTGTGCATTTGTCCATGGACGGCCAGCCTTCGCTGCACCGGCGACAACAATCTCGTTCCATTTGTATAGATCGGAATTCACAGGTGGATCTCCAATATAATTGAAAGGGAACGTCCCATCTTGCAGCTCAAGATACCCACCAGGGTTCAGGGACTTGAAAGCCTCGCGTAGTACAGAGGGAGGGTCTTTGAAGCAGGACAGGAGAGCACGACCATGGATATAGTCAAATTTATCAGGAAAGTTCCACTCGTCTTCTGCATCATCAATCTCGAAGCGACAATTCGTAGGAACACTTTATCATCAGCGGGAGATGCAGCAAACGGATGGAGTCTACTTACTATAGGGGCTGAATTGGGCTGAGATCGGTTCCAAGTACTCGCGACGAGGTGTATTGTTGTGCTGTTTCCGGTCAGAGCCATATCTAATTCAGTATGCTTGACTTACCGAATTCAATCGCCCAAATTCCCGTACCTGGGTTGCAGTCACTTGTCAGTATGTAAGTTAACAGCGGAGGGCCGTTTCAACCTGTTGCGATATCAAGAACATGATGACAGTCAGGGCCTATTGGTGCTAGGTGCAGTTTTCCATCTAAAGTTACCCCAAATAGGGCATGCTGGAGGTCTACAATATTTCAGTCTCATTGAGCTGGGTAGCAGACTTGTACTAACCAAGTCTTTCTTGTTCCTCCTCATCATTTGGCAAGGGGTATTCTGGAAAATTAGAGGGATTTATCTGATTATGAGGCAAGAAAGTCTTACTGCCTTCCCTGTATCTATGATACGTTCGTCCATCCTCCGCAACGTGGTCATATACGCTTGATCGAAGTGAGGCGGTACTCGTTCTACACACAAGACGTTAGTGAGCTTCTTTTGAATTACTGCAATGACTGACACAATGCTCAAGCCCCCTACTGCCGAATCTGCATCGCCCTATAGTACAACGTTAGTGTACAAGAGGTTGGCCGAGATGTCGCAAAGGTGCTGAAATACAAATTGACCTTCGCTGTCAACTGAAGGAGGTGACAAGTTCCCTCCGATATGCGCTTCTGATTCATTTACTGAATCGCCTGCCATTTCCTTCGAACTAAGAAAAAATAGAACAAAAATTCGTGACGAGAAACGAGAAACGGCTGTGCGGGTGGAGCTCCATTATGTACCTATGTCACAGACCGTGCCCCTGCCAACACACCCCACGCCCGGGCCGAACAAGACTACCCCGCTTCCACTTCCTTGCGATTTCGGTCCCCCACCACCTTCTACCCTCAAGTATCAAAGTACCTCCCGTCCTTGATAACTTGCCGCCAGATACACATAGGCAGCATCTTCAATTAGACGACCCGTTCCGCCACCACCTCCTCGCCTCAAAGTGCATGTAATCGAATTGCCTTCGATTCAAATGCCCCTCCGCCGTCCAACAAGTTCCAAGGTCTGTTGGTCGTGGCATGCAGTCCAGAGCAATCTATCCTTCTGTCTGAGCCAACTTCAGTAACGGTAAAATGCTGACCTCGCCTTCTTTTGAGTATGATTAGACTTACCATGCATCTTTGGCGTCTCTATCGGTAGATATTTCTCTGGTGTCGCCGTCTCCGCAGGTCTCCAACTTTTATCCTGAATCGCCTCGTCCCCAGATAATGTCCGCTTCTCCACCGCCTTGCCAGCAACCTAAATCTCATTTGAGCTCGTTGGTACCACAGCCAAATTGCAATTGATCCTATACACATTTCTGCAACCCCGCGGTAACACGGCTTGATCCTCAAGATCAGGAAGTCAACAAAATCCAGCCTTTGTTCCTATCCTAACATCTTGGCTGTCCCTCAGCCTTTTCACGACTTAAACGGCAATGTTCCTTATGAGATACATAGCACGATTAACTCCTAGATGACTGATAATTCAGAGGCTCCGGAATCAAATGAGCCTAATACACCGATAGACCACTGCGATAGAGAAAGCTCGCTTCGGAGGTATTTCTGAAGCTGTCATTCTCACTCTCTTCTGAAATCTGAAATCTGATCGCTATCAGGGTCGTCCGAAGACCCAATTTTCTCATCCTTGGCTGCGTACCTCTCTAACCACTTTTCGTTGTTTTCGTTTGATTGGTTCAAAGAATACGTGTTGCTCCTCAATATCCTCTGCCTGGCGTGAATCGTCCATTTCACTGGTATTCTTTATCGAGTGAGAGAGACTATCGGTATTTGAGAGTCTTTACTCTTCCGCAATACATAACTCTTGCGATGAAATCCCTATTCCAGAAATGTGGGAATTGTTTCGGTGATGTCAGTGTCGGCGAGATCAATAGAAATAGAGCCTTTGGGCGTGCTTTCGCTGTTGTTGGACTGAGATTCTTGCTTTGAAATCTCATTAAGTATGGCAGCAAACAGAGTGTCGGCGTATCCGTATCGGTCATAACAATCTGCTTTGGTGCTTGACTTCCTCAAACTGAAAGCCGGATGCCACACTTCTTTGGGACGATGTTCAACAGCGGAACGCCCCACAAGTAAAATTCTTATGGAAGATGAGTCCTACAAGCTCTTGAGATTTGAAATTGTTTCTTTTACATCCTTTGTGCGTTCGTCTTTTTAACAATCGAAATAAATGCCATCATATATAAATCCTCGGTCCCTTGGGATTGAGCGGCCTCTTTAAATTCCTGGATACAAAATTGAATCTGGGATAACATAAGAACTTTGTAGATCGACAAGCGAATCATTGGGATTGCCAAAAGGTGGCTTTCCGTCCATGTGACATTTCGCATCGAGGGCTTTCAGAGACGGGCGCATGGTCATTGCTTGACCAGGGAGGAGGTGACCTCTACGAATAAATGCCCATGACCAAGAAGGAGCAATGCCCCATAGACCTTCCCGTGAGCCACCCCCATCACAGATCTAAAAAAGGCTAAGAAGTAATAGGTATTCCCAAGTACCACCCATGTATTGGGGACTGAAATTAGAAGAGAAAAAATTAGCTATTCCTGATAAAGCCGGGGCAGCCTGTCCATTAAATTGGTGAAATTGAGGTTCCAGGTTTTTCTGATCAAGTTCTGCCAATTATTCTCCTGGTCAGATTGGTGAACCTGCAATGCCGTCTTTGGATTGGCTTCGGCCTGGTTTATACTACCCAATCCCATAAATGTTCCGCAATCACATCGCGACTCGAACCTGCATTCCCAAGTGATTTCATCTTCGGCACGGTGGACCGCCCGTGGGCTCGGGGTGTGGGCGTTTTGGCTGATGCTCCCCTCCGACCTTTGTTCCACCTGTATGAGTCATTACAGACATTTGCTGATCCTATTCATCCCCTCCAGACAAAAGCGATACTATCTGGCGGTATGCTCAAATATTTCCTTATCATAAGCAGCTAGGCTTTGAAAGCTACAATGGAATGCTCGAGACCTTTGGAGGTCCCCAATCTGCTCGGTTATCAACCGCTGAGAAATGGCCGAAGATCTTGTCGAAGATACGAGCGCTTTGGGGGGAAGACTTTCATACTTCTCTTTCGACGTGGCCTTTTCCTCCCGCTGCTCCTGGAGAAAAATTCTCGAGGACCGTTCTTCAGATAGCCCAGGAAACACCACAATTGCAAGTCTTCAGTACGAGAATTCAAACCATGGTCGACGGCAGAGTCAATCGCACACCGACTCGAGGAATCAGAGGAGAAAACGTGATGATGATTACCGACTTGGAAGCATATAAAAAGAAGTGGCCACTCTCCAGAAAGAAAATGAAGCGCACGAAGAGAAAGGTCGGGAGAGAAGTGGACAGCGATGAGACTGATGAATCTGAGCTTGATCCAGAGAGCAGCAAGATGAGATCCGGCGAAGCTATGTCTGCAAATGTTGGGATGAAGCGTAAGAGAGGGTACTCGACCCCACCACAACCTATCTTCAACAATACCCCTGAATGTCCGCCGAAGGCTGCTTACGCAGAAGAATTTGAGGAGAATTCGGTTATGAAAGCATCGCTCCGAGCAGACAAAAAAGCCAAAGTGTCCATGACTCCAGCACTTGGTTCCCAGAATCATACGTTTCATCTTTCTTCCTCCCTCTTGAAATCAAATGATCACGTCGAACATTTGCATGGCCTTCAGCAACTACACAAGAGCGAAGAATACAACAACGAGGGGAGTGACTTCTTCGATGACAAGGATGCGAATCCTAACCTTGGGGACTGGGAGACCCGAGCATTTGATGCTAGAAATTCGTTTGATGTAGCATTACCACCCAGAAGGCTCCCAGGAGGACTGTTCGGAACAATTGATAGTTCACAGAGGCTGAAGAAATCCCCGTCTGGCAGCGGCGGGATTGGCCCAGGGGTAATGGACACACCCCCTATGCCAATGCTACTTCACCTAAACCCCCTCTATCAAATCGGAACGCTATCGACCTGCAGTCTTCGTCCGTGCGCCAAAAGCGTATACAATAGACCGAATTGTGTGATCCACCCTCGGTGCTTGTTTTCCGAAATCTCTCAATTAGCAAACCTTCGCTCACGCGCCTCGGGAACGATGAATGGTACAATGACGAAGTAACGAACATTTATGTCAAAAGTTCGCAGGATGACAGGAATTTCGTACCATCAGACACCTTTGTGGCGCTAACACACGTCACTGGGCTCGTAGAAGTCAATTCTCGCCACGGAAGGCAGTGGCAGTGGCAATTCAATCCATAGAAGCGCTGCCTTCCACGTGGAGTTAATCTTTTTGACTACGAGCATGCCCTCTTTCCATGCCATATGAACAACAACCATTGGGCCTTGGTCATAATAACTGCCGCAGACCTGTCGAAATCGGCTGGTCATAGGGAAATGTGGTATTTGGACCCTCTTGGTGGAGATCCAGATGCAAAGCTGATCTAATTTTACCGGTAACTTCTGTCTGAGCAAGGGAAGGACCGCAGTGTCCCTTGTTCTCCATCTTCACAACGCCTCAAAACCTTCCTCGGCAACAGAATCTTAAAGACTGCGGACCATATGTGTTGAATTATATCTACAATTTCTTCTACGAACCTACCTTCTTTCTATCACGTCTCCTGGCGGCAGATGTGCAACCAAAAATCCCAGTACATAGCTACCGAAAGATGGTGTGAGAGGCCATCCTGTTGAAGTATCTTGCTGGGGTTCGGGAGTGGGCGGAAGACTCTTTGCAGCGTCTTACAAGATCAACATTCTCAAAAACGATTTCGATTCACCTCCGCAGACCAAGACTCTAGCCACAGAAGAATCTTCCAATACACAGGCGGAAGCTCGATCTGCCACCAACAATCTACAAACCCCGACAATCCGAAGTACACCTACTTCCAACTCGGGCGTGGATTTCAAGCCGGGCGAGGAATACACCAGCGCAGCACCTTCCGAGAAATCTCTGAACATCATGTCTCCGAGAAGAGTGACAGTGAGCAAAAGCGAGTCCAGCACAAAAGGGCCTCACGCCTTCAAAGGCACAAGCATAGCTGGTAATGTCGCCTTCTAATCCCAAAGCACAGAAGTATTCTAAGTATTTATACTTAGTGGCAGACACAACCATACCATATTCGCAGCTAGAGCAGGAATTAGCACAAGTCTACGACAAGGCGGTGGAAATGCTCAAGAGTGAGATTGCCCAAGCGCAGAAGAATCAAGAAGCTAGACGCGAACAAGAGGGGACTGTACAGAGAATGTTGGAACCCGCTGTGTCCGCAACGCTCACTGTGGAGGAGAGGAAGCAGGCTTTGAAGAAGTTAAAGGATATAAGAAGCTCATTGCCACAGCTTCGGACGAGGAAATCAAGGCGCAGGCGAAGCTGCAAGAGGTTGTTGTCAAGAGAGCAGCGTTGAATGTATCGATGATTGGAGATGAAGATGACGATGATGCTGATTGATGCCCGTGAAAAAGATGAATCTCTTTGTTTATAATGGTAGACCGGTGGCTGGCGATTCGGAGTTTTGGATTTGCTGCTAGATACCCACACAGATGCACGGGTCTGGAATGACTGATGAATTTGCAAGAGATGGGCAGAACAATACAGAATATATTAACAAGCTCCTCGTTCTAAAACGCGGCACGTGAGAGAGCAAGTCGATCAACGAGCTTGAAAATTAAAGAGCTTGAAGAATGTATGCTGGGTAGATGCGTGAGCTCCCAGCCCGAATTCCATTCTCCTCTCTGGCATGTGTGTGGCTCTCTATGACGACTTCTTGGCCGAAACACAAACGGAAAAATAATCGCAAGAAAATATAGTAGAGGATGTTTATTTACTTAGGTTAAAGATGGAAGTCTTGCTATGGATCTGTCGATACCGACAGCCCATCTAGCACGTTCCCACACAGCCACGACCAATATTCTCCCTCCAGCCAGCCCTTCACCGTCTGAACCAACACTATCAAAGTCAGAATCTCGGCGTGGCTACCCGTTCCAGCGTTTAAAGTGCGCCATGGACCAAGCACAATCACATTCCCATCCTTCTCCTTCCATATAATATAAAACCTCCAATCATGGCCCACCACCGTCCAACCTAGAAATGGGGGCAGATCATCCTCCTCCGTAGCATGATCAAGCTCATCACTCATTCTACCAATATCTGCATTATGCCTCCTCCTCTCCAGAGCGACCGCCCGCAATCCCCTGACCCGCTCCAAACCCGCCGCCGACCAGATCCCCAACTGGACAATCGCCTCGTTGTAATCGCCTCCTTTCTCCTTAACCTCGACGCAGCAAGCCATGGGCACCATACTCGTGTACGCATCCGTCATCTGGCTGAGCGGCATGCCCGGACACGCCCGGTAGACGGGCTCTACGGCGTCTGCAACGGTGGGGTGGTCGGAAGTGAAGGCGAATGCCAGGTCTGCCTTTTTGGCAAATGATTGCGAGGTGTGTTGGGGGAGGAGAGACTCTTGGATGGCTTGCGTTTGGATACTGTGGACACGGAGCATCGAGAAGGGAGAGGAAGAGAAATCGTGGTTGTGGTTATGGGCGAGCTCGACTGCAGATTCGAGGACACGAGTGACAACCTTCACCCATGCGCTCTCGTCGAGATGCTGGTCGTGGCAGTGCCGCGCTTCGTTGTAGATCCTATCTATGGCGTACCAGAGGTCGTCGAGGTATGCTTGTGGGTGCTCAACTGTGGGGTCTTCGAGGAGATGTGTATATGTGTGGCTTTCTTCAAACTGGTCGGGATCTGCTGCGCGGAGTCGAGTCTGTTTAGTCTTGGGTTAGCCACGGTTGGTCTGGAAAATGCAAGGGATTGAAGGCAGAAGAGAGCAAATACAGAGCGAGTACCATACCTCTAGAAAACGAGGAATTACTGCCCTCGACAGCCGTGATATCAGCATGCTCCTGAGTCGTGCTACCGCCGATGGCTGCTGCAATCTAGCATCTGGCTGGCAGACTCGCAGAGATGGGACTGCATGTTTGAGACTATTCAGAACTTTGCGCGTCGGGCTGGGGGAGCGCTGCCGACTGCTTGATGGCGGCGTCGCCTTCAAGATAGGCTTATTCAAGTGAATGTTAAAGGAGGATGTAGTTGTCGCTGTGGCTCGAGTTCTCGCCGTTTCTCTGCTTGCGTTCGAGGCCGTGTCGCTCATGCTTCCTTCTCGCTTTCGCTTTCTCCCTCTGCTACGACGCTTTGCCCAGTACAAAGAGGCTGGAGAAGTCGGTGTATATCGTGGGATGAGGAACGGAGGTGATGGTGGTGGTGTTGTTGCTGTTACTGCATCGTGAAGATCTGCCTTGGTGTTGTTGTGCAGTGCCGCGGGGTCAGACCAATCACCGGACGTCGCCAGCCAGGCACTAAGATAGCTAACAGAGTCGTCGCATTGATTCAATTCCATAATCGTTGCAGCTGAGAAGTCTAAGAGAAGATGAAGGGTCAAATGAGCGCTTGGCCGTCACTCCTTAACGGAATGTCATTGTGGTGGTTGTGCAGTGAAGGGATACCTTCGTTGATTTGTTTTCTGCCGCGGAACCCCTGACCGCCCGCGTTGCTATGTCAACAACCACCAGGGGCGAAATTCACGTGACCTTTAACCCACGGTAGGTAGAACTCCGTAATAAAATTGGTTGTGAACTTGTACAACTGAGTTATTTTGTATATATTCAATGTTACCAGTATAGCTTTAAATATGGTATATATTCGGCTTACCTGCTGAGTGAAGTTACATCATGATCATGAGAATCCTAACATTAGGTTACTTTCTCCAGGCAAATACCTATAGCTGTGATGCAAGAGTAGAGCAATTTCTTGAAGGGGTTGGGCGGGATCTCCCATGTAGAACACTCTCTGTTGAAGGAGGTCCCCAGGTATTGGCTGCAGCAACTGGGAAAGAAGACGAAACAGGTTAATGTCTTCGTGTAGCCCTTGTAGGACTAATCGCAGCTGAGTCTTTGATAGCGTGAGGCATTTTCATCGCAATTCGGCAGCATTGATGTTACGACAAAGCCCGCAGATATCTCTCCAGAAAGATGCAGGCCGGTTGCATTCTGCCAGAGAGGATGGCGGCGGAGCGGTGGGGAGTGTCTGTGCGGCCGCTCCCGCTCCCTGACACGGAGGAGCAAGCGGAGCGAATAGGAAAGCTGAGCCATATGACTTCATCCCAGCGGCGATTTTGTCGGCGAAAAGTGAGCTTGGTGTGGGGCCTTGGAATTTTTGGTGGTGAAGTTGATGCCTCAGGAACCTTTGCCCAGATTAATCGATTCTATGCAGACCCAGCCCCTGGGCTCTGTCTGGAGCCCCTGAACCGTGCTATCGGCTAGCCCCGAACATTATTCTTATATTGTCAATCTGAACCAAGCAGAAGGCAGGGTCATTCGTAAGGTGATCGCAAAATTCAGAACAGAAATATCATAGAAGCTACATCTAAACATTTCTTGAAGGAGTTTCCTATGATTGCAGAACTAAAGAGCCTGAAACACACGAAAGGCGCTAAGCCAATGATACAGCATTTACTGGGGAACAGACTCGTCGGACTGAAAACATAAACATCTTCACTGTCATCCTTGCTATGCCTGAGCTGGCGGCGACGTAATAGCGTCCAGTTCTATCACTTCAGTATCATGTGTAGCTGACTCCGGAGCGATTGTTGAATCACCGCTCGTCCTAGTCCCTTCGGATGCGCCGGATATGGGACGTTGGGAGGCAGGTATTTCTTGGGGATGTTCTGTCTGGGTGCTATTCGAAGAAGATCCAGGAGGTGGTGCTTCCCGTATTTCGTGCTGCCCAGTTCCAGTTTCCGCTTTCCATATCTTTGACCTTTCTCTTGGCGTCCTTTTCTTTATAACTGCTCTGAATAAAAGGACTGCCACCCACAACATTGGCGTTGCTATCAACTTTCCTACCCGCCGTCCTATTTTTCTGAAAATCCAAGTCAAAGTTTCGATAAGCCAAGTCAACGTCTTTTTCTGTGCTCTCTGGGCCCCGAGTCTGGCCCACAACGGAAAGCTGATGAAGAAACTGAGACCAAGCCAGATGGAAAATGGAATCACGACCAATATTGGGTGGCCACGATCTACGCGAATATCTGGGGTCTGAGAAGCCAATTGAAAGACGGGCTTAGCCCATTGTATCATGGGCGTTGTGAAGAAGATCTATCGTGAGTGCGTCAGTTATGCCACAGTCGATTGTGGTTGGAGGCCGAAGGAAGAGAAACTCACAGCGAGGAATGTCGCAGGTAACAGAAGAACGGTCCAGGTGGACATTTTCCGCATGGCCGACCCGTCTTGTTCGGTAGCCTGAATGACCATATTTTGAAAGTTTCCTTGCGCCTGGGCATAGTTGGTTGATACAAGCCCGATGGCAATGTTTGCACGCGCTTTGAGGCTTTTGATATCAGTTTCGAATTGCTGCATGGAACGGTTGAGCATATCTAGCTTGTCATCGTCGCGTCACTTCCAGCGAAAACTCAAAAGCTTGGTGATAACTGGGTAACGGATGATTCCTAGTTGGTTTTGAGGATTATTTCTAGTACCCGCTAGGTTTTCAAGGTCTAGTGCTTCAGTAAGCTATTTATGGGAGTCTTCTTTTCGGGCGATCTCCTTACCAAGTAGCTCATCTTCAATATATCTATGCATATGCGACTCCTCTCGAAGCAGACCCTGTGCACAGAGGCCGACAAAATGGACTCTTGGCCGAACCCCTGGGAGAGCTTTATCTATGTGCATCAATTGCAAGCTCAGTTTGGTGCAGCTCTTGATTTGTTTATCAAATTCTTCCTTCCACTTCTTCATCTGCTCATCTTCTGTCATTGTCTTTTTCTCGCCCTCTGCTGGGACTTTCTGTTCGGATTCGGCCTTTTCACCCTCGCGCTTCGGACCTTTGAGCTCGTCATAAATCGCTTCCAGTTTTCCGAAAGCTTTGCGGACAGAATTTTCTGCTTCTCGGAAGCCGTAGACTTTCAAAGCAGCTGCGAGGAACAGCCGAGTAGTCAAACCAACGACTCTAAGTTCTAGTTTTGTGGTGGGTTTCTCCCAGAAGATTCGAAGTAAGTCGACAAGATCGCTAACGTCTCTAGGTCGCACCCTTAAGATAAATGCAAAGATGTGTTCTTCTGGACTACCATATTCCACAATTTTGCTCGGATCGTCTCGTGTCTTTGTGATCTTGACGTGGTGGACCAGAACGAGGAAGAAGTTCGATTTGTTGAGATATGGTGCTTGCAGAGTATAAATTTCACCAATAATCAACACAACTCAATAGATCATACCAGGGGACTTGTATTGGAAAAAGCATACGTTATCAGCCTCCTCACAAATTCTGGGTCGAGACTCATATAAATTATTTTAAAATTATAAAAGCTTATTTTTATTTTTTTGAAATATAATTTTCATATTTTAAATAATTAAATATAATAAAGCAAAGTATATATTATTTTTGGCTAGTAAGGCATTACGTGGCATAATGGCTTATTCGCATTTTAATTAACCGAGCTCCACTTTTTATACGCGATCTCGCGAAGCTGCCTCGCTAGAGTGACGCAGCTATTTGAATGTAATGAGGGAAAAGCCCCTTTTCCAGAAACCGAATTTCCGCGTTTCAGGGGTCAAGAGATCGGCCCTCGCCAACCTTGGGTGAATTATCTCAAAGATTCTCAACACGACCAGTCGGACCACCCATGATCTTTTGCCGCCCCGTACTTGACAGAATGAGGAAGTTTGATCAACCCCTTGACAGCCTTCTTCGAGATGTGATTTGAGCGGAATGCACGAGATCTGGGATCGACGTGGAAGCCTGCTCGGGAGTAGCATGTGAAGATCACCGTACCTGCCCTTTCCGCCTAGCCTTGCTCTAAGTCCAACCGCCGCATTGCCTCCATTCGCTCTAAAGCACGAGAACGCCTGCCACCTTCTCCGATTGCCATTTCCATGCTTACAGACTCGTGTCTAAGGTTACCTGTCCGATCGGGCCGTCAGGTTAACACTGAATTGTGAGAGCTAAACGAGCAAATCAGAGGCTCCTTCGCCAAAGGTTCTAGTCATTTGATTTGCTCGTTTGGCTCGCACGGTCCAGTGTTATACCTGTCGACAGCCGACCGGATAGTAGCAGGTACCGCCCATGCTTCAACGGTGCCCAGGCTGTGCCATGTAGCTTGTGTTATTTGTGCAGTGCAAAGCATGGTACTTGCTGGTATATAGGTACAAGCCCCTCTTCTCAGTCGCTTTTCTTTCTTGTCCTTCTTTTCAAGTCGTTAGTTGCTTCCTCCTAAACACAATGCGGTTCATTTCTCTCGGGGTGTTCCTTGCTTCAATCACGACAATCCAAGGTGCAGTGGTTCCTCACACTCATGTGCTCCATGAGAAGCGGGACGCTGCAGTTCTGAAGAGATGGGTACGACGCGAGAAGCTCGACTACTCAACAATCTTGCCAATGAGAATTGGGCTGACGCAGAAGAACCTTGACCTTGGTCATGAGTTTCTCATGGACGTGTGAGTCTAGCCTTACCTAAATCCACCTCCAGGCCATGGATTGCAATAGGATTTCCCTCCTCGGCTTTACTTGCATTCTGACACTCACATAGCTCTCATCCAGACTCCAGCAACTATGGCAAGCACTGGACTTTCGAGCAAGTCATTGAGGTGTTCTCTCCTGAGCAGAAAACTGTCGATGCTGTGACACAATGGCTGGTTGACTTTGGTATTGATCCAAAGCGAATTACGCACTCTGATAATAAAGGCTGGTTGGCTTTTGATGCAACTACTGAGGAGGCCGAAGGGCTACTTCATGCAGAGTATCACCTATATGAACACACAACCATGGGTCATGTAACTGCAGCCTGTGATAGGTACGTGGATTTCTATTCGATTTGGCGATGCTTTGGAATACGATATAGCTGACGCAAATTTAGTTACCATGTCCCGAAGCACATCCAAGAGCACGTGGACTACATTACTCCTGGTATAAAGCTTCTTGCCCCGGAGAAGAGAGGTATCAAAAATCGTGGCTTTGCGATGACCCCAGGCAAGTACAGACATGGAGCTGGTGCGCCACTCAGATCCAATCCTGTAGAATTTCCTACAACCGCTCCGGGTAATCTTTCAACGTGCGACCAGTCTATCACTCCGGACTGCATCAGAGCATTGTATCAAGTTCCACTAGTACCAGAGTACCCAGGAGGCACACCTCGCAGCGACAACTCCATGGGAATATACGAGGAGGGAGACTATTATGCACAAGAGGATCTCGATCTCTTCTTTGCAAATTTCACGCCATATATCCCCCAAGGAACACACCCTACCCCTGCTTTTATTGATGGTGCTACTGCACCGACTGATGTTGCCGATGCAGGCGGAGAGTCTGATCTGGATTTTGAGTTGGCTTATCCCTTGCTTTACCCGCAGACCATCACTTTGTATCAAACGGATGATCGATATTACGCTACCAACCCAAACTCAACCTCTACCGGTGGTTTCAACACATTCCTTGATGCTCTGGATGGAGTGAGTGGAGCTCAGCCTGTAATTGTGAACTTGAGCTGATACAGTCTTGACAGTCATACTGCACCTATTCGGCTTTTGGCGAGACCGGAGATGACCCGAATCTCGACCCAGTCTACCCTGACCCTCATGGTTATATGGGAAAGCTTCAATGTGGTATTTATAAAGTTAGAAACTCATGAGCCATCAGTTGATCTCTCTGACTAATATTCAACCAGCCAACTAATGTCATTTCAATTTCATATGGTGGCCAAGAAGCCGATGTGCCTGCCTACTATCAAAAGAGACAATGCAACGAGTAAGGGGAAGATACTATTAATTTGTGGGGCCTTACTGACTGTAATTTTGCAGATTCATGAAACTAGGACTTCAAGGCCACTCAATCTTCTACGCCTCTGGCGATGATGGTGTTTCTGGACCTAATGGAGATGACAATGACAACGGCTGCCTCGGACCTAATGCTACGATCTTCTCCCCTGCGTGGCCCAACAGGTGAGTACCCAGTCAATGCAGCCCAATAGCTCACTGACTTGAACCAGTTGTCCTTATGTCACTAACGTAGGAGCCACGAAAGTATACCCGGGCCACACGGTTTTTGAACCCGAGAGTGCTGTCGTAGACCCAGCTGGCCATCCATACAAGAGTGCTTTCTCATCTGGCGGAGGATTCAGTAATATCTACCATGTGCCAGATTACCAGAGGGACGCCGTCGAAAGCTTCTTCAAAAATCATAACCCTCCATATCCGCATTATAGGGGGAACTCAAGTTTCGGGAAGAATGGGGGTGTCTTCAATCGTGCAGGTCGAGGGTTAGATTCCAGATATACCCATCCCGAGGCAAACGCTCATACAAAATAGATATCCTGATGTAGCAGCCAACGGTGACAACATCGCAACCTACAATGCAGGGAATTTCTCCAGCTCCGGCGGCACTAGTGCAAGCACACCCATCTTCGCCTCGATCATCAACCGAATCAACGAGGCACGACTCAATGTCAACAAGAACCCAATTGGGTTCATCAACCCTGCATTGTACGCACATCCCGAGATCTTGAATGATATCACAAATGGGACGAATCCGGGCTGTGGTACCGTTGGGTTTTCAGCAGTCCCTGGTTGGGATCCGGTGACGGGACTTGGTAAGTGCTGTCTAATGCAGTACTCAGGTTATTATTAAGATCATCTCTAATATTTTTGCCCTCTAGGAACCCCAAATTATCCCAAGATGTTGGCATTTTTCTTGAGCTTGCCGTAGATGTTCTTTTGTTTAGGTCAATCACAAACGTGATATTTTTCCTTCTGTTTCATAGGGGAACTTAAAAGTTAATGTACCATCGTAATGCTAGACTTATGATAAAGAATAAAATGATTTAGTTTTGAGATGCATCACTTAAGCGAGTTGGTCGTGGGCAAGGCGTTCTTCTGCCTCAAGTGAGCAGTGTACGGAAGGCCATAAGGGCGTGATATCTCAACGTTCGTGTTTCTCTTTACTCGTAACTTCTTGATTGCGGTCCCATAAGCCTTACACCTCGCTAAAAAAAAAATTCTTTAAATATCTAGAGTTTAAAATTTAATAATAATTACTTGTAATAATAATATCCTCCTTATTAATAACTCGAGTCTTATAACTCGGACTATAAAACTCTTAATTTTCAATTATTAACTTTAACTTTTAATTCTCGACTCTCGGCTCTTGACTTTAATTTTTAATTCTCAATTTATTAAATATAAATATTAAATAATAAAAAGACTTTAATTAAAAGAGAATTTATATAAAAATTAAAATAAAAGAAAGAAAAATATTAAAGAAAGAATTAAAAAAAGAGATTATAATAAAAGAATTATAAATATTAAAATATTATATTTTTATAATCTTTTATAATAATATAAATAAATTATAAATTATAAAAAAAAATTTATATTATTTCAATTTATAATATTATATATAAAGATTATTTTATTTAAAAAAATATATTTAATAATTAATTTTTTTAAAATATATTTTTAAAAGAAAAGAAAATTAATAAAATAATTTAAAAGATTAAAAAAGGTTTTATATATATATTAATTATATTATTTATTAATCTTATTTTAAAAAGAAAAATAAATTTAATAATTCAAGTTTTTAATTAATAATAAATAAAATTTAATATTTATATAAAAAGATATTTTAAAATTTTTATTAAAAATATTATATAATATAATATTTATTTTATTTATATTTTAATTAATTAATTAAAGTAAAATATTTTTTTTAATAAATAAATATTATATAATATTAAAAAATTTAAAATTTAAAATAACTTTTTTAAAAGAAGTTTTTATATTTTTTATTATTTAAAAAATACAGGTTTTAAAATTAAATTTATATATATTAAATCAATTTTATAAAGGAATAAGTTATAAATCCAAAATACTTATAAGATTAATTCCTCGAGATTATTTAATATAATAATTCATTTGTATTTTTATTAACTGAGTCTCAACGCGCTCTCGCGAAGCCGCCTCGCTAAGTTGGCCGCCGAGCAGGCACTGGCCAGCTGTACCGCCCTATTTCCATCCCACTGCCCTACCATCTCCTTCAGCCTTCACCATGCTGTGCGAAATCTGCCAGAAAATCAACGTCGATGAGCTGATCCTCCCAGAAGAAATTATTCGAACCGGTGTTTTCTGCGGTACAAAACATCATGCCAGCTTCGCGGACCTCGAATCCGCGGCCAAGGCTGGATGCGACCTCTGCAGCGCAATCGAGAAATGCGCACACAATCTAATCATGCAGCCAATAGAGCTAAAACGCCTTTCCCCTCATTCAATAGCGCTGAAATTGCGACTCAAAGGCCATGCGAACCTGGGATATCAAGGCGGCTCCAAGCTGTGGGTTTCCTGTCAAGGAAAGATAATCGCCAAATTGGAAGCTTATGTTCCCCGAGGTATCGCCACCACCTCATTGATGGAACGATCACATTCTGATCTTTAGCAGGATCAGAAGCTGCTAACCCTGATTTGAAGCTTATTAGTGGCAGGCCAGTGTCCTCGGATCCAGCGTCACAGGAGTGTTTTGATGTCGCCAACGCTTGGCTAAGTGAATGTATCTCCTCGAGTCGGCACGAATTCTGCAAATCAAAAACGGAGGAAGAACTTCATGGGCCACAGACTCCACTGCCAACTAGAGTAATCGACGTCGGTCTTCCCAATGGCTCTCAAGAACCTAGGTTGATCCTGGCCTCTAGTATCTCAACTGGTTCATATCGAAGTTACGCAGCTCTTAGCCATTGCTGGGGAGGACAACCGCTCGCTCAAATTAGTGGACCCGAATCTCGCAACTCAGTTCAGACATCCGTAGATGAAAAACCAAATAAAGCGACAATCAGCCTTCGGCCCCTTACAACACTCAAAGAGAATATCGAAGACAGAATGAAGAACATCCCAATGTCGATCCTACCTCGAACCTTCCGAGATGCCGTGAAAGTCACCAGAGGATTAGGACTTAGATTCCTCTGGATTGATTCCTTGTGTATCATTCAGGATTCAAAATCAGACTGGGAAAAAGAAGCTGCTCAAATGGCCGATATCTACAAGAACTCTTACGTCACAATCGCAGCAGAATCGTCTCCAGACAGCCACCATGGCATACTGAATGAGCGGCAATTTGAATTCTCTCCCATCGAGGTTCCATTCATCAGCAAACGCCACAACATCCAAACAACTATGATCATACGCCCCGCTCTCGACGACTGGGAAATAAGCATGTCGGAACCCAAAAGCAAACTTTGTTCGCGCGCTTGGGTTCTACAAGAGTCATTATTAGCTCCTCGGACTATACATTATGGCATACAGCAAATTTTATGGGAATGTAGAAGCCACTCTCTTGCGGAAGGAGACATGACGCCCATCGCCCCCAGCAGTCGAGAGAAAAGCTGGAGCTGGTCGCGAAATAAACGGTTCCTTTCCGACGTCGAGGAAGTCTCATTCTCCCTCAGCAACACGCCAACAGAGGGTATCACTGTAAAGGACATATACTACCTCCGGTGGTACTCCATTCTCAAAGACTACTCAAGTCGCAAACTGACCTTTCCCTCTGACGTATTCCCCGCCCTCGCCGGTATAGCCACAGAATTCAACCTCCGCCTTCAAGACCAGTACATCGCTGGACTCTGGAAAGCAGACCTCCTCCGTGGCCTCCTCTGGACCGTCTCAAAGCCTGAACTCGCCAAGTCCGCAATCCCATATCGTGCTCCCACCTGGACATGGGCCTCCATCATTGGCCAAATCACCACTCCTGGCGATGAATCTCTAAACCTAGTCGACACTAACCACGCCGAAATTCTGAACGTGGAAACGAGACCCGCACAACACACCTCCGTCTCTACGGACGGGAATTTCTATAGTGAGATCTCAGCTGGGAGTCTGACATTACGTGGGAGATGGAAATCCACGCAGCAGTGGGACATGGGTGAGGAGGAGTATTGGAAGGATTATATCGTTCGCGGCGTGGAAGAGGAGGAAGGGGAGTCGTCTTATATGTTTCGGTATTTTGACATTGGAACTGAGGAGAGGTTGTTGGAAAGAAGGCAAAAGAGACGCAGCTTGAGTTTGATTCATGTGGCGGCCCGGGTGGGGAAGGTAGGTAATACCGCGGTTATGTGGTTCCTCATCTTAGAATCGGGAGATGATAGCGACGAGGCAGTTTATAGACGAGTGGGGGTTGTGGAGGTTCACAATGCGGTTAATGGGAAGAGGTGGCTAAAGGAGTGGGAGATAAGGACTGTAGTAATTGTTTAAGGCTAGTAAAACAAGGAATTAAAAGAAGAGAGATATTTTAATTATTAAGAAGTAAAAGTTATATATAATAAAGTTTAAGTAAAGTTTAAATATTAAATTAAATTAAAATTATATATAGGACCCGCTTCTTAAAGTAACAAGGTCTTATTAAAATTTCTCGCTTAAGTGGCTGGAATAGGGTAGTACCCAATTTAGCTAAGCCAATATTCTTCTGAATCCTTAACCCGTTCTTCTACAGTTCAAAGTAACCCTCTTGTTGAGCCACAGCGATTAATACCTTCCTCCTCATAGGGCTACCCCGAAAGCCAGCAGCTGTTGCTGCGCCGCCAGTTCGTCTACAGCTCCCGGTAATTATTCTTGGATTCTTATCTCGTTCTTCAGCAGCTCAAGTGATCTTCGTGTCAAGCCTCAGCGACCGCCATCTTCCTTGACATGGAGCAGTCCCGAGAGTCTGTGGCTATCGCTACACCGCCCGTAAAGATACAACTCCAGTCAATTGAAAAAAAAACATTGAGAAGTAGATAGATGCTTTTATCGTTTTGAAACCAAAACCAACCCCTGCGAAGCCTCTGTCTCCTCAATCTCTCCCAAAACGCCAAGAAGAAGACTGTCGACACTGGTTCAATTGCGGTCGAGCAACAAGCTATGGAGGAGATTGCAACCGAGAACTGGGTTTCAAAAACTTACTGTTTGTTGATGTCAAAACCGTTAAAGAGGGACTTAGGAAATAATTTTTATTGGAGAAGCAAACACTTTGTTTCTACCTATTTTTGCCGCGACAATGTTCTCGTGTACACTTCTGCTGTCTTTTTTCGGAGAAGAAACCAGAGAAGGATATCTTAACTAAAGTAGTTAGCCTTGAACTCCCAGTCGACATTGATGATTCCAAACCTGCCTTTATAGCAAATACGTCTTATGAGTCCTTGCTCTTCAAGATGTACCGTCTGGAGATGCTGCTGCAAGAGACAAAACCCATGGTAAATATAGATGGTCAAGGTGTAACTGTTCATGACTTGCTCATCCCGACTTATTGTTAACACCTTCGCGAGGAGTTGAGAGCATTAAAGGATGCTTCGGAGGATTGTGTTCCGAATGGCATACTGCATTTGTACCCATTATCGCAATTTCTCGCAATTGATGACTACCACCCCAGGCCTTGATCTTAAAAACTGTGAGCTCATGCCTTTCGTCTTCTTTTTACGCAATTTCGGCTAGTCTGAGTCCCCTGTCTGTATATCCATGGTGTGTCCCTTGTTCGTGTCGTCCACCGCGAGACACCCATTGCTTTTCCTTATGATTCAATTCCAATTCAACGTATTTCATATGAACTGTTCCGCTCGACGGAAAGGATCCTTGCCCTTGGACCTTGTTATCATTGAGTGCTTCGAAGGTGGAATGGGTTTCTTGCCATTTCGCGACTGTGCAGTTTTCGTGATGTGACTTCGTTCAGCTTGGCGGCCGGAGTGCTGACGCCTGTTGTGAGAGAGGGGCGCAACTGTGCTTTCCGATCCGATATGATGGCGCACACCGTCGTGGTTTCGTGGTGTGTGTGTTGCCTCCGATATGGGACTGTCTGGAGGCGTAGGCGTAAATACGCCAGTCCATTCCTAATGCCGCAGGTTCCCCATCTTCGCCTCATAGTATAGCTCTTCGGCAGTGGCCCATCTTCGAGGTTACTGTTGAATCCGAGTTAACTTCTCGTGTAGGAGGTCTGCGTGAAACTGCAGAACCGTTAGCACCTCGGGCTCCGGATTGCGACTAAAGATCTCGACTGAAGACTCTCTCTCCCTGCTTCGGTGCATCGGATTGTTCGCAGGCGACTTGCGTATTACTAGAGTACGGAGTTGCCACTGTAGAGTTTCCGGCTGCCATGGTAGAGAAACACCGCGGATAGAGGTGACGGGGGTATTGGTATTGTCGTCGTCTAGGGGAGTGGTAGTGAAGTCGTCTTCACACCAGGCAGGGTAGACCACATGTGTGCCTCAGCCGCTAAACTTTTGAGGAACTACGGGCCGGGTTTCAAGGAGTTCGGTGATGTCCTGTTGCTTTATCGTTGCGGTCTGGTGTTGATAAAGAAGACGTGAGGTGATGTTGAGAATCTTATTCAGCGAGGCCCGAGTTATTAGAAGGGTTCACCGGCCAACCGCTCACCACCACTCAACCGCCCAAAACTACCAAAAGTTCAAAGTTAACAACCAAAACACCACAAAATGAAGAAAAAGAGTATATATTCGTGATCTACGCCCTCACATTGGGCACTGATCTAATTTTGAGAGTTTTCTGCAAACTTTAAAAAAAAAATGTGTTTCTGTGCTTGGGCGGTTGAGTGGTGTGGCGTAGAAGCATTGTTGCCTTACTGCCTTAGAACTAGTAACATTGAAGTGACCTCACCGGTACCCCGCCCCCGCCCCGCCCCACCAAAAACCAGTCTCCACTCCCTTGCGACCGTCTCTCATCAACATCTCCAAAGTCCATGATTTCTGAAGAACGAAATTCAACCTTGCAAAGTCATTTATTTTCCCCCTTTTTAATCATTTTCCAAGGGCATAGGCGTCATGTCTTTCACTGCAGCCCCTGTCGAGTATTCCACAACTGAACCAAACACACCAGAACCAGAGGAAATTCAGAGTGATATAGAAGATCTTCTCTTTGGGGACTTTGCGAAATCTTCCCCGTATCGATAGCAGCTCGTCTAGCATTTGACCAGCTAGTCGTCGCAATGAACAATGATCTCAGCAAGTACTCCTGGCATCGCAAATTTGTCCACATTCGCCAAGGACGAGAGGAATTTGAACCAGAGGCCGATGAGTTACCGACGAGTAATGAGCTCGAACCGTTGCCACGATTGAGGAAACCTACATCGCTATACACCAGCTTCTGGTGACTAAATATGAAGTTGATGCCTTGGAATCGTAGGTTTGGATGGGTACGCGGAAAAGGACGTTGGATCACCGATAATACCAATTCCGGCCCTCAGAATAATAGCGCAGGTGTTGATATCCTCCTAACCCCTGATGCCAATGATCTCTCTGTTCGAAGTCGCCACGTGCGTCTGACTCACTCACTCGATTCTTTCTCTCTCCTGGTTATTGCAGACAAGAGAACGCGAGTGGGGCAGGTCCACCTTGAGCCAAGCAGCATAAGTGCTCTCGATCAGACCCACACGGCGATTGCCTTTGGCAATCTCGAGTAGAGGATCTCATTTACTGGTCTCGATCGATCACTTTATACAGATCAGTTGACTCAGTTCTCCAAATCTCTCAAGTATACAGGGCATACCCCAGGCTCCTTCCTCGATCCAACGCCAGCCGACACTGACTATATGGTCATGGGGAAATATAATATCAAAAGATCATTCGTGCAGGGTACTACTTGCTGGGTATGTCCAGCTGTTGTCAAAAATTGAGGTGGTATCATAGTGGCCAAGAAAATTGTAGCCCTTGATGCTCGTTTACTCCGCCATGTCCACGCCGAGATTGCTGCGATGTCAAGGTTAAAGCAGTCACAAAAGCCGTATCCTGTCAGTTAGTTCCTTCTGAAGCTTTCTCATTTTCTATTTGCTAACATGCAGCAACTAGAACAGTTTGGTCAGGCTAGTTGACTCTCACATCATCGCACCCAGTACACCGCGAGGCGTCACGGACTGCTTTATATTTTCAGAGCCACTCATTCAACCAACTCTCACCTCCGTGATCACTTCGTCCAGTCTCTCTATGTCTGAGCGTCTCACACTTATTGAGCAAATGCTAGAGGGTTTGGCATTCATTCATAGAGAGGGTTGCATGCATCGGGATATCAGACCAGAGAATGTCCTCGTCTCCTCATCTCCACTGCAGGCTGTTATCATCGACTTAGATTATGCAACTTTTGACAAAACTTCAAAAGATTATATGAAAGGCACCATAAGATATCTAGCTCCGGAAGTTATAGCTCTTAAGCATGGCACTGCCTCTACTAACTCTACTTACAACATGTCTGTAGATGTTTGGAGTCTTGGTCTGACGGCACACGAGCTTCTCTCTGGATCCCGCACACCTCGATTTTCGGAGATAACTCGCAAAATTTACAATGCTGATCTCTTAACCGCCCGTCGAGTGAACTTAAGACCCACCGGCGATGGCAACCCGAAATGGGCTGTTTCATTGTTGGAAGAGGCGCTCAGATGGGATGCTGCCACTACGATAAAAATCGACAGATGCTCACCATAGATGGTTACAGCAGGTATAATATACTCTGCCAGCAACTCTCGATCCCAGGAAGCGACTTCGTATGAGTGAGCCTTAGCTCCCGGTGGAGCTGCTCTCTCATCCCCGCTTTGAAACAGGGAGCAGACTGAAAGCACTTCTACAACGATGTAGCATCTTTATAACTGGCGTTTCGTGTCTTTTCAAGAACAGCCGGCTCTTCTGGTCTACGTGCATCAATCACTACCTCGTTAAGTATACCAGCCAAAGCACCAAGTTGCTACTATTCGTGCCGTTTCTATATATAGAGTCAGTAGAACTTGCATCATATAACTTGACACACTTCACTAATTGGATACGATTTGATATGAACCACCACTGGCGGGTGTCACGATTGACGGGACGCTTAGAAGAAAGCTCAGATGTTTGGAGTGAGCCACAATGCCAGGACAAATGAAGAATTAGATAAACGTATAGATTTTGATACTTAGATTTTGTGTCAAATTTAACTTCAAAAGTGTGATGTGCTTGCTGAACGGTCCTGGAGCAAACCACCTGGTTCCCAACTCGTTCTTGGCAAAGATAAAAGTCAAAACATTAAATTTGGTATGGGAGATAGAGCGAAGCTACTTTATCATAATACAGAGTTTGAGAAAGCAGATTACAGTATTGCCGAGATTGGGGATTCGAAGATGCCGAGTCTCGATACAGAAGGCTACACGGGAGTAGCATTTTACCGGGTTTATAAAGGAGGGTGGCAAGTTGCGAAAGTCGGAGGGAAGTATAAGGAGACCCCCTGAGATGGAAGTTTAAGGGTTGACGTAGATCTGCTTAGTTCCAGGGCTAGTAAGTTAGGAGTATGTAAGGTTGTTAAGCTTAAGAGAGCAAGTGGAGGGGAGATATAAGATCTTGTTGTATTCCTTGGGCGAAGAGAGTTGAGGAATCAGAAAAGATGACTTGCAGGAGGTCAGGAATGCGGACGAAATGAAAGTGACGTAGGGAGTTAAAAATTAGACTTTTAGATTCCGAAGATCTATGGCAATGTGTGAACTCGAGTTTTTCCATTTTCTCCAGTTCCCACTTTCCTACATTTTCAAATTCCGATGCCATCCCTGTGTGTCGCCAAAACAATTATTCGCGCTAATACTTCTCCTTAAAGTATACAGTAAGTGGACACAAGTCTAAGCGAAAAACGTCAAAACCGCGTTTTTACGCGTTCCTCACCAACCATCAACAACAAATGAAGCTCCCTGGCGCACAACGACAACCGTTAGGGGAGGTTTCCCCTAATCAGAGATCAAGGGTTGTTAGTGCTCGCGATCATGGCATACACTATCCTGTGATTGCGCGTATGGAACAGCTGAATTCACAAACCTGCCGGAGTATCGTCGCAAACGCCCCTCATCAGGTTTCTTGCATTACCCCTAAACGTAACGGGACACCCGCCCTCCTTACTGAAGGAGATATCCGCCTTATACGCCGTGCGATCACGATAAATCCGAAGATAACTGCCCAGCAACTTAAGGTTTCTTGTGCGGATCACGTCTCCAAGAAAACAATCTACCGGTACCTCAAAAAATCGGGTATTCAGAAATGGAGGGCTAAGTAACGCCCACTCCTGACACCAGAACATGCCGCTATGCGCATGGCATGGGCTCTAAAGTATGATGGGAAGCCTGTGGAGTTTTGGCGCAGGTTACGCTGGTCAGATAAGTGTTCAATTGAGCGTGGGAAGGGGGGCGCCATCCAGTGGGTATATTGTCGGCGGGGTAAAACTCCCCCTCCATCAAGACACCATGTTCCCCTGCTAATTATTCTTCAACGCCTGCAGGTGAAGCTCTTGAAATATGGGCAATCCAGACCAAGGCACCTAAAGGGAAGACACAAATGTTTTGGGCCGCATTCGGCTTTGGGATAAGGAGTGATCTGGTGATTATAGAAGGGGACCAAAACGCGGAGAGGGGGGGCATTATAGCTAAAGTATACCTGGAGATTTTGGCCGAACACCTTCCTACAATCCTTGAGCACAATAGTATCTTTATACAAGATAATGCCCCTATCCACAAGGCTAACAAGGTCACGGAGTGGTTTCAAGAGATAGGTATAAATGTAATGGCCTGGCCTCCATATTCGCCGGACTTAAACCCTATTGAAAACCTGTGGAAGATACTAAAAGCGGAAATCGATAGAGCATATCCTGAACTCAAAGGAATAGGGAATAGTAATGCCGTAATGGACTTTATGATTAGGTGTGTTCAGGAGGCGTGGGAGATCTTGGGGCCGGAGCTCTTAAATAAGCTCGCTGAGGGGATACAAAAGCGTATTAATGTTGTGAAAGCTGCAGGGGGATAATATACAAAATACTGAGTACGTAGAATCGTAATTTAAGCACTTTTAAAATGATCGTTTTAATCAGATTTTAATTAAATTTAATGGAGCTTAATTAATGGATTAAATAAGGCTTAGAGTTATGGCGAGGGAATTATTATTTTAAGCGAACGCTTAGACTTATGTCCACCCACGGTACTTAAGATCTAAGGTTATTTTCTAACGAATAAGGAAAATTGTGGAGGGTGGAAGGCAGAACGCCACGACCCGATATGCAAAGACTATAGACGTGGGAACGTGCTCTATCATCTCTCACTACTAATATATTACCGCTTGAGCACATAGCTAAATCTAAAAGTCCTATACAAGAGATGGGCGCAGCGCTGGTCAACGGCAATAAAACTCAACGGAACCCCGGGCCACTACGTCCCGTGACAGTCCCGAGATTCTTGTATTCGTGATTTTAAGTTTGTGTCGTTGCCTGGCATTCGTTTTCCACTTCGCCTTCAACGCAATTGTACCATTTTTCACATTAATTCTAGGTTTATTATAGCTTTCAGTCTCGTGCACAGGCTTGTAAACGATACCTGAAGTATTGATACTCTCACCCAATTAGGCAACCCTCCCTTCTTATTAATTTTTATAAGCCAAAGTATAATAGTACATAATCCTTTATTTAAGAAGTGTATATACTTAATTTTAAAGTAGAAAAATTAATAAAATCAGGAGATATTTATAATTTAAACTCTAGCTCGGATTGTCTTATATTCGCGAGATCGAGGCGCTCAGATCCGAAGTGCTCGGATTGTGCGCGATTCCCAATTAGGTAGTATTTTTTCGAGTATCGATACTTTTCGATTCGATATAATATAATACCTTACAATTTGACAGTTACAGTTACAGGAGTATAATATATATAAGGTGAAGCTTGAAAAGTGAATATATTATAATATCTGAAGAAGTTATCTAAGGAGTTAAGTGGACGACTACTCGGGAAGTTTATATTCCACTGGAATAGTCTAATTTCTATTGGGAACGGCTAGTACTAAAGGAGAGAGGCCCGTAATATCCAATTAATAAATCCCTTCAGATTTTATTCTAAAAGATAGGACCTGGAATCTAAAAAATTATTCCCAATTAAATAATCTCGCTTAATTCTATATTTTGAGTAATATATAAATCTATTACTTTTTCGAAAATATCTAAAAATCAAAGTAAGATACTGAACTAGAAAAGTTATAAATAGGGATTTGTAAGTATAACTATTCGAGCATTCCAATTCCTTTAGAATTATAGGAATTCACGGATTTTCAAGAAACCGGAATTATCTAAAATAGTATTTATAAGAGTCCAGGAATATAGTAAATCAAGTCCGTATTTAAAGGAATAATAATAAAAATAGATATAATAATTAAAAATTATCTAATAGTGAAAAATACTATATAGAATAATTATAATAGTAAAAATTTATTAAACTATATAATAAAAAATTAATAAAATAAGTAAAAGTAATAAGGCCTATTATTTCAAGTTCTCGGACTCAAAGCTTGAATTCTTATAATCTCTTAGATCAGATAAGATCAGATATTTAATATTAACTATATTAATTATTTTAATGAAATTATTATATTTTTGAATAGTAAATGATTTTATTAATCTATTAATTATTATTTCGGATATAGACTTCTATTTAATATAGATTTTCTCTTAATTAATCTCTTAATATATTTATAATTATTAAATATTAATATATTTAAATTTAGTAATAAGTTTAAGGGAGTCCTTAATCAAGAGTTTAATTATTTAAAGATTATTATATAATATAATAAGGGTTTAATTAATATTAAAATTAATATTATTGAAGAATTGTCTTTACTAGAAGATTTATAATATCAAATAAGTAATAGTAAATAATTCAATCTTGATAGTTAATATAATAACAGTTAACTAAAGATAATTTAATTAATCAAATATATTATTAAATAGTTTAAGGATTATACTTTTAATACTCCAGTGACTTTATATATTATTAGTGAAAGTAATATTACTAGTTATTATAAAGGCAGACTCTATAAAAGGGCTTTCAGGATTATTAATAGTATTGAATATAGAAGCGGGAATAGTAATATTACTATATTCCAGTATAAGATATTTAGTATCTTCTAGATAGTTAATATAATAATAATCGATTATCAGGTATTATAGACTAGGATTCTTGAAGTTCTGGATTAGTATTTTTATATAAAAAGTAATATCCGAGTATATAATCAATATAGAATATATTAGAGAATTAATAAACTGGAAATATTAAAGGATCTATTCTATTATAGTATTACTAGTATATAAATTAGAAAGAGATACTATTATAGGAGTCTTGAACTTATAAATTAATAAATTAGAATATCGGAATCGATTATAGAACTTTATAATATAAATATCTTAATATAATTATATTTTATAAGTCTTTTAATTACAGATTATTCAAATATCTAAAAACTATTTTAATTTATTTATTTTATATATTTTGAATACTTTAAGGAATTCCATTTGGAATCTGTTATAAAATAATTAATTTAAAGAATAATAAAGGATTATAATATTATTAATATAGAAGAAAATAATTAGTTTATTACTTATAAATAGATAAGAATAGTCGGGAATAGAAGAAAGACCGAGTTTATAAAAGTATTTATATATAAGATTATATTATAATAATAAAGACTTAAATAGATTATATAGAATACAGATTAGTTATAGATAGTAATTAGATATATAGAATCTATTAGGATAGTATATATATATATTCTCATTTAAAAAGATATTATAAAAAGTATTTATAATATTAAACTATTAGATATCTAGATTAAAATAAATTATAATAGTTATAAATATCCTAAATACTCTTATAATAAATATAGTTATATATATATCTTATAAGTAATTCCTTTAAAGATCTTTATAAATTATAAGTCTAACTTTATACTTTATAAAGAAGTTATCTTTATTTCCTTTATAAGTAAAAACCTATATTAGAAGAAGAATAAAGGAAATTATATCTGAAATCGGTATTATTTTAAAAGTACTTTTATTCTAAAGAGTTTTATACTTGACTTTTTACTTTTATTTAAATCGAGTTTTATATAAGTAATTATCTAATTTATAATATTTCTTAAATAAAATAGATAAGTTATAAATTTATAACTTTAATTCCTTATATATTATTCCTACTAAAAATAATATATAATACTTCAAGATTAATTCTTTTATAAAATCCCAAAATAATAATTTAATTATAAAAGTTATTTTATAATTATATTTCCCTTTAATAATATTTAAAGATATAATACTTCTATTAATTCCTTTATATATTTCCTATTCAAGTAATACGAATCTATAAAATAGTTTAATAGATAATAGCTTTGAGATTATTAGAGATTAATCTCGAGGAGAATTATATAAACTTGAGAAATCACTTAATATAATCGATTTTGAGTTTAGTATTGAGTTTATTTTAATAGTCAATAAATCTGATTAACTGATTATTATTACTTATAGTAAAGAGGCTTTAGGTAAACTCTCTATAAGTTAATTTAATAATATAATAGTTAAAGGTTATTCAAAATCAGGAGTCTCTCTAGGTATAGAAAGTGATATTACTAATATCTTTAAACTGAAAGTATTATTTATTATAACTATATTATTATAGGATTCAAGAATTGTCTCGAATAAGTGTAAAGGTAATAGTATCTTCTAATTATTAATAGTCTCTTTAATATTAGAAATAAGGATTTTAAGAATCTAGATTATATTAATTAGTACTTTTAATTAATTATTATTTGGATTATATTACTTTATAATATTAAAGATAATATTATAGATTAATATAATTGTCTTTAATTTAGATATCCAGATCCTATAGATATTATTTCTATTATATCTAATATAATATCCGATATATATATAGTAATTCAGGTACTATTTATATTTCAGAGTATTTTTAATAAAAGAATAGACTTGATAATTATATAGAATAAAGTAATTTAGACTAGATCTGGAAACTGGATTATTAAAGTATTATTCGATAAAACTAATAGGTGTGAATTAGTTAAGGGAATATATAGGAGATCTATTAAATAAATAAGCGATTATAAAATATATTTCAAGTTATAAAACTTTAGGGAAATTTACTAATATTCTTATATTATAATCACGGCTTATAATTACTCTTTTAGATTTTTTAGTATTTCTATTTTGAGTTTATATATATAATAGTAAGTTCTTTATAATTAAATTATACTTAATCTTGAATTTATTAAAATACTAAATAGTTATTTTACTATTTCTATAAAATATTTATACTTTAAGTCTATAATATTTCTTAATATATTTTAGTATATATTTAAAATAAAAAAGAAAGTATTATTTCCCTATATCCAATAAGTAATATATAATATATATATAATTTATTAGATAAATAAAGTGAAGTATATAGTTTTTATTATTTAATCTATTATTTATATTAATCAGATTCCAGTATAATTTCCAGAATAGTATAGAGTAATAGAATATAAAATAATAATAAAGTATACTTTTAGTATTATTAAAATAATACTTTTTATATTTTGGATTTAATAATAAAGATATTGTGATTTTAATACCTTAATAGATAGTTTCGAACTTTTTCAGAGTTTCAGGATATAAATAATTTATAATTTCGTATTACTAGTCTAATATACTCTCCTTAATAGACCTGGAAATATATAAGTAATAGACCTTGAAACTGACTAATAGTATTATAAAGGAATTCTCCGATTTTGATTATTCTAAAGTTGAATTTTCAGTATATTCGAGGACTTACTATTCAAATTATATAAGAGTATCCGTTCAGTAATAATAATCTCCTTGACTATTCTCTTATACTAGAATATTCGAGTGATTATTCCAGAAGATCTCTTATTAGTTCAGGAATTTAAGAGATATTATAAATATATAAAATAATAGAATATATACTATATTCCAGAATATAATAACTTGATTATTCGGAAATCCTTTGGTCTGAATAGTAATCCTTATTATTTTATATAATTTAATAAATACTATAATATTACTAATAAAAATAGTATTTTCTTTATCTTTTCGAAAAGACTGAAATAAGTCGGGATTAAAGTATAATCTAGTATTTCCAATATTATAAATAGAATCTAAATCCAAAATAATACTATTCTCAAGGGGATAATCGAGTCTTATCGAGATTTTAGGATTATTAAAGATATTAAAGACTCCTATCTTGATTAGTCAAATCGAGATACTATAAGTTATTATATTAGCTATTAGGCCTTCTTCTTTCTGTTTCTTATTCTTAATTGACTTCGAGATTTTAAGTAATTCCGTAATAATAGGATTTGATATTATCGAATTTTGTACCTATTCCTGAAAATATCAAATTGTGAATAGTTATTTATCAAGGGGTCTTATAACTGTAATAGTTTCGTTAATCTTCTTTTATAGTACAAGATTAGACTATTATTCAATTGATTAATATTCCGGAATCAAGTAATTATAAGTAATATATTAATAGACTTTATTATATAAATACTTCTTTATAATAGAATTTCTATTCGAATCTACTCCTTGAAAGGAGATCGCGAATATTCTATAATGGGCTAATAAGGACTATCTAGATACTCGAAGGTATATTAATTCCCTTAATTCCTAAACTATATCTCGGAACTTGGATTTTCGTGAGTTCTCTTTCGTAAAGTAGAGTAGTTAATAGTTCCAGTCATATAAGAAACTGGAATTGATATTAATTATTATAATAGTAAAGGTATAATAAATATAGAGCCCTTGAATTTCGGGTAGTTTATACTCAACTGTTTTATTATAGGCCGATTCGAGTTCTAATAATTATATTATAACTACTATTCTATATTTTGGTTATTGAATTATATACTACCAGGTCCTGGTAATCTCGTTTTGATATACCTTATCTGAAAGGGTAAAGTATTATTTGAGCTTTTCGAGTATCTCTTAAATAGTATTATACTCTCGAGTATATTATAGATTCTTATAATTAATTGTCTATTAAATCTTAACTCGAAGTTCATTTATAGTCTTGATCTTCGAATTATAAATCTTGAACTTGTGAAGATAAATACTCTAGAGTATTTATAAGTGATTTTATTCTAATAAACTGAGAAAAGTAAAAGTAATAATCTCCGGCTTATCTAGAGACGGGATATTATTCAGGATATTAGTCTATATAGAACTGGATATAGTAATTGTCTTAATAATTATAGGTATCGGTTTAATAGATTCCTCGAGTATTTTCAGGTTAATTAGAGGAACGGACAGGTTAATAAAGTCCCAAAGGTCTCCTATTACTATCCGGATTACCTCAATCCATAGTAATCAATCCTTCTTCTCCTCTAGTATAACGGGAGTAATAGTAATTACTTTCGAAAATATAATTATAATTATAGTGATTTTAGTAAATATTAATAATATATAAAGTTTATTCAATAGTCTGGTCATTCAAGGGAATCTATTTGTACGGAGATAAGATATAGGAACTGTTTTCGATTCGAAATAAGTCTATTCGAAGGCGAATAATAGTATAGTCGCGTTTTCGGTTCGAAATAAGTCAATTCGATACCGAATAATAGTAAGAAGTTACTATAATTGCAAGCTTATTACAGTGGAAGTTCGTAAATATGGGATTTAGAACAAGGCCGGGCTCATAACTGACAGTTACAGTTACAGGAGTGTAATATATATAAGGTGAAGCTTGAAAAGTGAATATATTATAATATCTGAAGAAGTTGTCTAAGGAGCCAAGTAGGCGACTGCTCGGGGAGTTTATATCCCACTGGAACAGTCTAATCCCCATTGGGAACGGCTAGTACTAAAGGAGAGAGGCCCGTGATATCTAACTGACACGATTCGATACGTGATATCGTGTACTTTTTACAAGCCTGCTCGTGCAATTCAATAGAATTGCCTAGCCCGTGCAGAACCCCTAATCGGGATTAGATTGAGTAGAGTGTATCAATTATACTATAAACTAGTCGATTTCTAGGGAATAGAATATAGTTTATGGTTTCCAGTCTTAAAACTTCATGCCTAATATCCTATAATATTTAAGCATTACAATACTCTAATTTAGCAATCAAGTTTGCCCAACTCTTATGCCCGATCTCCGCCTTCACCACCTCATTAACCTCCATTTCAGTACTGTTCGACTCCTTCACTACCCGATTCCCAACCTTTTCGGTTGACCCTCGCGTCCCATCCCCAGGTAACAACCCCCAAACTTTATTCATATAAATCTCTCCCATTTTGTGCCCTAAATGCGGTGCATAAACTGTCAACAACTTATCCAGAAATCTCTCTGTTGTATATTTTGGCTTCCAAAGCGTCTCAATTTGTTCCCAAAGGCCAATCTCAAGTCGAATAATACCCAGCGAGAACAAGTCATGGCGCTGCTGAAATCGTATGTGTTTGGCTAAGCTCGGGAGTATGAGGCTGAAACGTTGGATTTCGGGGTGGCGGTAAAGATTGTGGGTTGTGTAGTCTTCTTGAGAATATTCAAGCGTGCTTTCGTTTGGATCTTGAGGCCGAGAGTATGTGAAGCCGAGGAGGTATGGTGAGGTGAGTTTCGATGATTGTAGTCCATGGCTTGAGGTCTGGAAGAACAAAATATTGTCTGATTAAAGTGCAGCGTGCACCCAGCCACGGTCAAATAATCGAACTACCGAGGTAGCGATCTTTCGACTGATTAAGAAGCGTTCCCCAAGGTTTGGCAGGCTTTTGGTGCCTCTTGCGAGAATATCGTAGAGGGAGGTTGGTTGGAGTTATTGTGCTCTATTCGGTAGTTCAAACAGATATCTAAATCTTGATTGTCGCTCGTCTTCAAAATACCGAAGACAGTCAAGAACTCTGAAATCAGGGAGCTTGGGCGATTACTTATTAAGAACAACAGCAAGATCATTGATGAGTTTCGAGATGAGTCTGAGTTGCGGGTTTTCTAGACTGAAATCTTTCTATTCAATCAGGACTTTTGTGGGAGCTTCTTCTGCTTTAAATAGATGATATGACGCTAGGAGACGTGCTGAGGAGGGTGATCCTTTTAGGTATTCCGGAACGAGAGAAGCATCCTTTCTTAGGGGCAGATTGGAATTTCGAGGGGGACTCGTTCCTGTACGTGTCACCACTTCTTGACTTTATTCCGCCTGGAGCCGTTTGAAAGACATTTTAAGAAGTAAACTTTAATAGTAATCCGTGTTTCGTATTAAGAACTTAATGGATTTCCGGCTCTTAATAGCTTCTAGATATACTACTAATAAGTAAAAGAGTATTATAATACTCTTTATAATATAAAGAGATTTTAATTAAATAATAAGATTAATAATATAATTTTTTTTAAATTTTATTATTTAATAAAAGATTTTATAAAAGTTTTCTTTTAAAAATTAACACTAAACAAATTATATTATAATATAAATTTAATATATTATATTATTATTTTTTTATAAAAAAAATTTATTATTTAATTTTAATTATTTATATAAAATTTATTTATTAATTTTTATTATTAAATTTATTAAAATTTATATTATTTAAAGTTTTTTAAATTTAATATCTTCTTTTAAATAATAAATAATAAATTTTTTATTTTTTATTTAATAAAAGATTTTTAATTATTAATAAATTAATAAATTATTATTAAATAAAAAAAAAATAAAAAAAAAATATTATATTAATTATAATATTAAAAATAAAATAATAATTAAAATATTAAAAGTCTTAATTTTAAAATTAAAAAAAAATTAAAAATTAAAAAAAGAAATATAAATTATATTTTAATATTTTTTTAATTTAAAATATTAATATTATAATTAGATATTAATTCTTTATTCTAAAATTAATAATATAATAAATATATAATATATATTATTATATTATAATTTTTTTTAAAAAAAAATTTAATCTCGAGTATTAAAATATTAAAATAATCTAATTTTATATATTAAATATAATATATTTTCTAATCGGTTTTCGAATATTTTATTATAAAATTATAAAAATTATTATTAAAATTATTATTAATATTAATATTAATAATATTAATTTAAATATAATAATAAATATAATAATTCAAATTATTAATTTATTAATATTTATAAAATAATTTATAATTTTAAAAATTATAATATAAGAAAAAATAATAATTTTTAATAAAAATTTATTATAAATTTATAATAAAATAAATTATTATATTAGTTTATTTTATAAAATTAAATATTTTATTAATATTTATTTGAATTTAATTATAAATATAAAAAGAAAATTTATATTTTAATAAAAGAAATTTAAATTATTATATATTTATATAAATTATTTAAAGATTAAATTATAATTTTATTATTAATTTATAAATTAATATAATAAACTTTTTGGAATTAAAGAATTTTATTTAAAAATATAATAATAATATTATTATTAATATTATAATAAATTAAATTTATATTAAATTTATATTTGAAAATTGTAATGTGTATTGCATATGCGGGGGCATGCGCTACGTCACGTGATGCGCTTTGAGCCATTTAAGCGTGATAAGGCGTATTCGCAATACCGTGAATATTATAGTCTTTTAGTCCAATAGACTATAATACGAGTCTTATTCTCATATATTACAAAAATCGATTTTTTTTAAAAAGAATTAATAATATATAAATATATTTATTAAATTAAAGTTTTGAGTTTTATAATAATAAATATTATATAATAAATAATATAAAAGAAATTTAATAATTTTATTAAATATTTATTATAAAAAATAAAATAAAAATATAAATTATACTTTAATATATTTTTAATATAAAATTAATAATATAATAAATATATAATATATATTATTATATTAATAATAAAAATATTTAAATTATAATAAATAAATAAATTAAAAATTTATAAAAGTATATAATTATATTTAAATTTTATAAAAGAATAAAAAAAAGATTAAATTTTAAATATTAATAATTTTAATTTTAATAAAAAAATATTTATTTATATAATAATTTATATTTAATTAATTTTATTTAAAATATTTATTAAATTAAAAAATATAAAAATAAATTTAAAATAAAATTTATATATTTTAAATTAAATATAATTAAGAATTTATAATCTTTTATAATTGTGACGGAACGTCACGTGGCGAGGTCACGTGGGTGGATCCGGGCACCTCTTCCTTATATAGTAGAATAGCGAATTGATCTCCGATCAATTCTTGTGCCTTTTTGGCTAATTGGCGCAGTGGTCAAAGCTATTCCCACCGCTCCCGTTATAATAATAATAAATTTAAATTTTATAATTATTAAAATATTAATATTATTTATTTTATTTTTAATATAAAGTTTTATAAAAAAAAAATTGAATATAATTTAATAATTTATTAAATATTAAATCTTTGTGAGATGGATAGTGGTAGGCAATAAGTCAGCGGAATCAGTGAGTTGTGAGACCAGTGGATTCAGTACAGAACTAATCTCTGAACCCCCTAAGAGGTTCAGGTGAGTATCCGCTATATACACATAAGTGGTCACGCGTCTACCCCGCACTTATTCAGCAAGATGCATATTGATTTACAATCAACTGGAGGAGCGGAAGTGCGCAAGCACCTGCAAGCACCTTGCTGACAATGCATAACCCAAGTCATGTGCAGACCTGTCGCGTGACTTTCCACGTGACAGCTAGTACACATCACAATCTTAAATTTTATTTATAATAATAAATAAATATAATTATTTAATAAATTAAAAATATTATTTTTATAATAATTTTAATATAATTATATATTAAATTAATATTTTTTATTAAAATTTTTTAGAAATATTATTATATTTTTAAGTATTTAATTAAAATATATTAAATTAAATTTAATATAAATTTTATTAAAATTTAATTTTTTATATTAATTATTATTAAATTAATAAAATTATAATATAAAATTAATATTCTTTTTTATTATTAATAAGATTTTTAATAAATCAATAAAAATTTAATTTTAAAAATATTGCTCATTGACACTATCCTAGACAAGAGGATCTCTTAATTGTGGGGTTCCATGGTGACCGCAAACGCTTCCTTCCCCCTTCATCTCCTTCATCTCATTGTAATCTTCGTTTTGAAACGGGCGTCTTACAATTAAACAAGGGTCACTATTACATATATTTCACTCTTTCATTATTACTCAAAAGAGGAATGATGCATGATTACATTAAGAGTGACTATTTGAGAAGCAAAATGACGAAGGCCGCTAGTTTTATACTCATACTAGTACGAGCAAGTGGCTCACCACATAAGGAAAACAACATCAAGGCGTTGAGAGATATCGTTTCATTTCTCTCACCTTACGTCTTGCCTCTCATTTCTGGTCACACCAGCTCGTTCGTACTCCACGCCGGTCGTGATTTTACCGCGCTCGATTCCTTGATGTTTTACAGTCCAATTTAGCTGCCCACTAGAGACTTGCATTTCCAGCATATACTGCAGTTTTCTCCACTCCACTCCTTTATCATTGGTCCGTTTGGGCAAGTCCTCGAAAATGCTAGTGGGAAATTTCATTTCCAATGTGCATAATGTTTTCACGCCTACTGAAATGTCAAATACTTGACCAAAACAAGTAGAGCAAGTGGAGGGAGCCCTACTAGGAGTAATGCGAGTCTCCGCCTGAACGCTCTCCGAATAGTAAATCTGAGCTGATAAGCTCCTTAGATGACTTGGCTTCGTGACTGCAAAGAAATAGCCGTGGCAGACTGGAGTATCTTTGGCAACATCCTTCCCCTGTTCGCCAGATTAGCGACTTCTTCTATGACTGCTGCGTCTGTGCAAACCTTCTTCAGAAACCATTCCATCTGGTTTCGAGCTACCCAAATGCGGGGGAGCTCAAGGAACGCGCGATCTTCTTGTAAATGTTTTGCTTCAATGAATGGTTCATTACATGAAAGCCCGTAGTTATACTTTGCAACATGGTTAACGACAAGGTCGTTTCCCAGACCTCTCAACACTGCACCACGGCAAATCGCGCTCCAACTGCATCGGGTTCTCAGCCTAAGAGAAAGATAATGTCTTCGGCGCGAAATACATACGGTCTAGAAGGAATCCGAAGCTGGACATCCTTGAAGCTCATTGAGAGCTGTTCCTTAAGATACCGATTACCACCCAATCCACCGACGGGGAGAATGTACTATACCATTAGATAAATCGAGCTACAAGTTGGAGGCAACTTACCGTAGGCTTCTTCCCTTCTCTACTCTCTACGACCGCAAGCTGCTCCTTGATGAGGTCAACAATCTTCGAGCAGACTTCACTGAAAATAGCTTTCACATGTCCACTTAAGCAGCAAGATCAGCCACGACTGCAATTAGACGAGAGATTACATACGGTTTAAGGGTCAATGTGTCAGGGTAACTTCGAAGACTCAAGGTGCTTGAGAAAGTAGAGAGCTCCGACAGCGCTGGAAGCGCCCTGTTTTGGTCGAGCTCCTCGGGAAGCATGCCTCGAAAGCCTGGAATGTGCACATGCCACGTTTGATCCTCGGCCACGTTCATTTTGAACGTGCGCTTGAGGCCAAATTCCCAGTCGTTCATCATTTTCCGCACCGAGTGAGACCGGAGCTTACAGTATTCCTCCTCAGATATTATCGTCCGGATTTGATTTTCAAATGCACCATCCAGAAATATTGCCCCGCAGCACCCTCCTAGGAATTGGTCTCTTGTTAGGCGTAATTAAAGTTTTGAGTAGGAATCGGATCCTACCTGTGGCCTCTGCACACATTACTAGTGTCAAGGGGTTGAGCTGTTCGATTCTATAGCTGATGAGATCCTGTAATAGTCAGAGGCCTGCAACGTGAAAATATCGGTCACTTACAACTGTTCCGCCTCCAGCATCACAGATGACGAATGAGTCTCCGACCTAGTAAACAGTTAGTTTTGGGTGGTGGAACTCGGATAAACAATGCCTGACCTTCAACGAGCTTTGAGTCCTTGAGGTATTCATCCCCATGAAAACTGCCAATGCAGCTGCTTCTGGTTCCGCTATAAGTTCCAACGTACTGCTTTTTCGATCTAACATTCCTGCCATCTTAGCAGCTTGCCTCGTCAAATCTTGTGCCTTATGGTCCCAAATGGCAGGCACTGTTAGAACGATCTTCATCTTGATATTCTCCCAAAGAACAGGATCAACCCTCTCTTGAATGTTTCCCATGGCATGCGCCCATAGCAAGCGAAGGTAATCTGCTGTTACGTCCAACGGCTTCTTCTTATATTTTTTTAATAGATCATGGAGCTTTTCGTATCTTTCAGGCCGCTCCCTGGCGAGCATCTTGGTTGCTTCTTCACAGAGGCCCATTTTGAACCATGAAATGCGATGTCGTCGTTCTTCGAGTGTGAAGCCCCATGAGTTGACCTTTCCAAGGCTGTTGTAAGTGACGATGGATGGTACTTTCTCAAGGTCGTGATTATTTGCTTCATCTGTCTCCCAATCGGATACAATGAAGACTTCTTTAGGAGATGTTGACAGCGACCAAGCAACACCAGAATAGCTATGAAGATGATGAGCAACTTTTTAGATGTGGCAAGATCAATCTTGACATTACGGCCGAAGGGAAATTTTGCACTTACGTTGTGCCAAAATCTACACCAATAGACATGAATGTCTCTTCTTCAACGTCCTCATCGCCTTTCTCCTCACTCTTTTGCTCCTCCGCCACTGTATCCTCGCCTGCTGAGTCCGAGCTTCCGTCGGGTGTGTCGCCCTCGCGGCCCGTGGAGGCTGGCTCCTCCGTGCGAAGGTTAGCATCCAATGGAAGGAAGAAGGAAGAATGATTCACGCCGCGACGAAACTTATCCATATTCACTCGGTACGTAACAGGTGATATAATTTATGTCGTGGTGCGAGAAAATGATGGGGAAAGGTTTCTTCGGCATTGTCTATATCCACGAGGCTGAAGGTGCAATCCTTCTCCAACATGCATCGCCCTGCTGAGCCTAGTGATCACAGGCGAACTGCTCCCGCGGTCATTATCCAGTGGTTTTGGAAGGACAAAGCCTCAAAGCCACAGACACACCTCCATTTGTGACAAGAACAACTTTATTGGAGGTGATTTCGAGTTTCTTTTTAATGGCTTGCATTAGCGCAAACATGCAGTAGCAACATGCCCACATGTCTGCCTTGCCACGTCGGAGGTACTCAGCCCCAGCCACCTTTTCCCTTTTGATAATCTCAATTCACAAGATGGGAGCATAGTTGAGGCCCTTCAACTTCCGTCTCGCCGATCCGAACCCTCCTAGGATCGAGTATTCATCATTTCCAAGGCGACAAATTTCAGACTCAATTGCAAAAATGACGGCCCAATCGCGTCCGCAAGACCACAGCGGCTTCACAAGCATGGTCCTCCTCATGGGTAGCACCGGTTCTGGGAAAAGCCACTTCATAAACAAACTGAAGGAAGGAGCAACAGTCGAAAGCGATAGCCTATATTCATGTATTTTCACGACTTTTAAATAAACTTCGTCCTCCTTTCCTCTTCTAAGTTTCATAGGTACATCCAGCTGCCAAGCAGTTTACACAAAAATCGGCCGGACAAATGTCGTGGTTGTCGATTGCCCTGGTTTCAACGATACGAAAATAAGCGACGCAGAAGTGCTTGCTGAAATCGCAGGTGTCCTCTCAACTCAATATCTGCTTGAAAACCAGCTAAGGCTGAGGGGTATTCTTTACTTGAGAGATATAACAAAGCCGAGAATGGAAGGCTCGGATATGACGACGTTTGAGCTGTTTTCGAAGCTTGTGGGGAAAAAAGCTTTCCCATACGTTGTCTTCGTGACCACCAAATGGGGACTCCTTGATAAAAAGAATCAGATGGTGGGGAACGAAAGGGAGATGGAACTGAAAGAGGATTTCTGGAAGGAGATGATCATGGAAGGGAGAGGATCGTATGTCACGCGGTTTTTGGACACGAAAGACTCGGCAGAGGGAATCATTTCACAAGTTATTGGGAATGCGGATCTTGTGGTTTTAAAGCTACAGCATGAGCTGATTGACGAAGACATGGAACTCGGAGATACGTCTGCAGGCGCTGTACTTGCAGGAGAGGTGGAAGAAAGGCTGGGAGCAACCACCAGAAAGATCAGACGTTGCCGAGACCGACTGGAAGATGAAACAAATGCCACAAGGCAGAGCAATACCCTACTCGAGATTCGAAAGGCAGAGAAGGCAAGAGAGCAAGCTCAAGCTGACCAATATCACTTGAAGCGGAAGGTTGGAAGTGATATGAAGTCAAAGATCAAGAATTTAGGGACCTGGCAGGAGACGCTCCGGACAGCTTGTTCCGTTCTAGGAGTAGTGCTTTCAATTGTCTTACCTGTAACAGGATCAAGCTGCACTATCATGTAACCTGTAGAAAGGACGTAGAGACGAAATGAGTTGATAGGCTGCAAAGGACCCTCGTGGCTGAAATGTGCATGTGCATCAACAGGGATGCGCTAGGCATGGCACACTGCTCAGCCTACCTGGCACCACTTAATTAATTAAGGTCACATTTTCTTCGTCCCCTCTCTCGGACTGTCCACAACCATGCACCTTGAGTGACAACCACAGAGAGAGATGTCAAAATTAACTCGTGGTGAGCATTCCAGAACATGATATTCATCTGATAAATCTGACTCTCGTCTGGGAAGATCGCGGCGGCATCCTGTCGCGGCGGCAAAGCGAACCATTATCCCGCGGGTGGGGTCTCGGGTCCTTTTTCAAAACGAAGCGTATGCGCAGAGCGCCTTCCAGACAAAACTTGGTGCAAAAGCCTCATGCCAAGAGAGTATCGCAAACAGTGCAACAGAGGAATTCGCGGCGTTCTATTGCAACAGTACCCGAGGAGTCCGACCAAGACATTGCAGCTCAGAGTTCGATCCTGGCATTGAATCCGAGCCTCGAGAAGCTCGCTTACAGAGCTTCAGAAAAAAGCCTTTCGCACAGCCCACAAGAGGATCTTACAAAGGCTCCCCCTAGCCCCAGGCTTCAGAACCAGCAGCCCAAGTATGCATCTTCCAAAGATGTCAAAGAAAGTCAGCAGCTCTTGAAATTACAAGAGAAGCTCGAAGAACAAGAACGGAAGCTAGTCCTCGCGCAAGAAGAGCTGTCGCGCATGCGGGACAAGCTGGAAGGAGAGAAGATCAAATCCGTAGAAGCCGAGAAGGTGAAGAAACAAGCGATTCGGAATCTTGCACATGCCTCAGTCAAAGCCGATCCTTATCAGTATGATGACGATTTCTTCAAAAAGGAGTTCAAGACCTTTCGGTATAGAATAGAGCATTGGGTGCGCAACCAGAAGTGGCAGCTTGCCAGAAATCGAAGTATCCCGAAGAATTTCAAGTCGCTGCAATCAACCACTCCATATTCTGTTCATTATACAAGCTCCCAAAGTGGAATGGAGGTTTTGATCGATGCTCGAATTTGGAAGTATCTGACAGAGTATGTGTTTGGCAGAGACCTCTGGGCTGACGGAGGAATCGATGATGTTCAAATTAAGAAGAATCAGAGGGCATACGACACATTTAAGAATATTTTAGGTAGGCAAACGCTTAAATTTCTTAAGGACAATGAATTAACGAGTTTCCGCATAGCGCAAAACGTTTCTCGAGAGCACCACGCTGAGCTGTACCAGGATTGGCGAGCTACAAATGCTCGCATCATGGCCGCAAGAGATAAGCCTTTCACACGCACAGCACTGCGGAAGATAACTCAGGAGTATTCGCTTGATTTAAAAGAAGATTTGGAGCTGTTTGCAGCCAATGACTTGGACAAGACAAAAAACCCCTTTAAAGGCGATAAGACTAATTTAGAAGACTTGGTTGGAGAAGCTATTAGCCTCGACGCCATCCTTCAGCAGCAACGTCCTTGCTTCCAGTTCTACCCCAGTCTCCCACAAAATACGGAGAGGTGGAATCTAAGGTTCTCGGAGAGTGCTATGGAAGTTCCTAATGATGATGGTGAAGAGATCTTGGAAGGACGACAAGTGAGGTTGATTCTTGCTCCTGGCCTCTACAAGTACGGGAATTCAGCTGGCAGGAACTATGCACAAAGATGTACAATTTTGAAAGCAAACGTGGATGTCATGGGCGCAATTTAATATTAGTTTCTTCTCGGCCAAGCGTCCTCGACTCGTAATGTCACTTGTTGTCACCCTCTGCTGCGCTCTTTGGGATCTCGGGGATTTTGCTAATTCCCACGCTGCGCAATGATTTGATAGAGTGATTAAGAGATGAGATGGATAGTCTCTATTTCGCAGCAGCGAACCGTATTTTTGAAATCGGCCACGCTAGGTCTGTCCTCCAGGGAGTTACTGAACGCAGGGATAGAAATGTGAAATACCGCGCACCGCACAGCCGCCTTTTTGCGGTGGGACAGCGGTGGACTCAGCTGAAGCAGCCACAAAATCAGCGCTGAACGAGTAAAACCGCAGCAGTTATCACTGCAGCTCTTAGCCAATGTCAGGTTGCTGAATAATTGCTCCTGCATATATTTGTTGTCCTTGCATCTCTTGACACCCTAGATTTCTTGCGCAATTTCTTCCACAATATCCTAATATTCTTGCATTTTCAACTAGTTCGCGTTCAAACATCTCGTGCCAACGCCTTTTGCTGTCGGCCTTCAGCCCTCGTAGTCTCAAGCTGGCTGTTTTCTATCGGATTGAAATCCGCACGACCAAGGCTTCGGTGCCGTCTCCAACGAGGGCTGTACGAGCAGTGCACATGCCAATCTAATTGCTAATTTCTCGAAGCTTATGTTCGATCAGACTGTCGCCAGTCAAATCCCAGAGCTCGATTGAACAGAACCATACCATAGAAGCATTTGTCAATCTTGTGATTTATTAGACGTTGTCTTTGTTGAGCTTCTGTACGTCGCATTGTCTCTGAAGAATGAAACACAGCTGTCTCCGAAACACGTTCCAATTAGGATAATATGGCCGCAGTTATGAGCAGTTATGAGCTTGAGGATTGCTCTCGTATTGATCCTGGTTCCAGCCGTTACAGCTAGCTCAAGAGGCGATGCGTTTTCCAATAACTTGTTCTCCGGCATCTCTCCGTAAGTCTAAGACGAGATGATTATTCAAATGAAAGGATTTACTGGTAACGTATATGCAGGCTGCTGGTGCTTTTCGGCCAAGACTTCGCGAACCACTTCCTAAGCCAGTCTACGAGCTGGCTCGATAGTATTATATTCGCGACGGGGCCGCTGGGTATCCCTGCGGCGATTACGGGAGCCATAAGAGTTGGTGGTTATAGCTTCTTGAAAAGCCTTATCGGCCGAGCAAGGGAGAGGGAATCGACTATTGAAAAAGATCTCCTGTCCTCTACATCAGTTGATGTTTGCGAGCTCTGAGACGACCGAAAGGTCGTGAGGCTAGAAGCGACGGACCCATTCATTCAAGAATTAATGTATTTCGGTGCGGACGGTAAAAACTGTGAAGAATGGTACAACTTGAGAGAAGCTCTAGATGACGAGATCCTGGTGAAGGAGAACGGCCATGGCGATGAGGAAAGTCATCTGGAATCCGAATCCAAGGGCCGAGTTCCCCCAAATATATTGTTGAGTCTCATCGGTGATAGTAGATCCTGGGAGCCTCTCGCTGGAGCCATTTTGGGTATAATTCTTCAAACTACTGTGCTGATCGTTACCGGATTAACGACGTTCTATCCGTGCTAGGAACGCCAGTTTTCCGTCCAGCTCTACGAATTCTGTTATATAGCCGGGGGAACTGATCTTTTGATATTTGGATTGATTATTTGTGCCTCGATAGTTGACCAATATACTCAAGAGGAGACGTACAGAACTAGCACTGGAAACTGAGTACTTATTCTGTGGCTGCAGAGAGGCCGTTCCGATACCGACCAGAGTTTTAACCCGTGTATTTTTGGTATCGAACGGGAAAGAATTCGGACCTCGCGGCTATCCCCAAAAGGCCCTTCCAGTAGCTTGAAAGTATGGATCCTAGTCGGAATACTAGCCACTATACTTGGTTTTATACTTTGATTCATCGGCTTGATCGGAATGCATTGGCATACGCAAGTGGCCCAATTCACGATTACTCTCATAATGACAGGTGTAAGGGCCTTCATTCGTCGAGCACCTCAATCACCTCAACTCTACCAAACAATTGACAATGAGCCTAATACAATATCGGATAAATGTGAGATGGACTGGCTTGCAACGAAGCCCAAGATGGAGAAATTCGACGTTTTCAAAAACCGGGACATCGAGCCATGGCAACTGATGACCGCTGGAAGTTTGAGTGACGTTCAGGAGGAGAGAAATGAGGAGGAAAACAGCGAGGGTCAACAGTCCGTGCTTAGAAGACGCCAAAGGTTAGGAAAATTATGTGAGTGGACGGGAATGGCGCGCAAATGGGCAATTTCTCTTGCGACTGCAATCGACGGTGTTACCAACATTCTACTCACGGACGCCTACCCAGAGAACGAATTCAAATGGGTCATAGATTTCAAAGTCGGCGCAGCTACACACAAAGTGTCATTCGAAATAAAAAGACCACAGAAAACCGGTCGATGGGAGTCAAATTTCACTCAACTAGAGGCGGCTTTATCTCTAGGGTTATTTGGAGATAAGCTTCTGGAAAACCCGCTTAATAGTCCACATATTAAAGACCCAAAAATGCCAAAGGAGGACTGGCTTCGCTCGGACGAAAACATGGAAAGAAAATCACAATCCGTAAGACTCCTTAGTCCAAGTACAATTGTGGCTTTAAGGGATTTGACGTGGTGGGTTGAGCCTCGGACACGCAAGCTCAAGGAAGTATTACTGTATAGGAGTGGGAACGAGAAGTTAGAGATCGAGCAATACCAGCTAGAAGGATTTGCAAGTTTGGTATCTACCAAAGAAGAAGTCTTAGTAGTTAAGTGACACAGAATAGCTGGATTTCGGGACACAGTTGGCAGTTCCGAATTGGGTCAAAAAAGTATTGATTCCACTAAACACTGGTGTCTTGCTGCAATTTCGGAGGCCGAACCGGGATTATTGTACGCTCAGCACATGTTTTCAGCTTTCATACAAGCTATCGCAAAAAAGAAAGTGAAGAAGTTTTCTAAAGCCAAAATTGAGAACGAATGGAAGTTTATCCCGAGTCATAGAGGTTCGTGGAACTCCATCCAACTCAGCGAGAAAACTATCGAGGAATTGGCATTGTGTGTGCAGAGTGCAGGACTAGGGGACATTGAAGATGCATATTTGAGTATCATTGCGCCTTTGAGCAGGGAAGCTAAGCTCCCGAGTCTTAAAGATGTTTTTGACTTGGCGCGGGCAAGTGCAACAGAGGAGCGGGCGGAAAAGAATTGGAAGAAAGCGTACACAGTATACTGCCTGCTTTTTCAGACGTTCATAACGTCGAGCGAGCCAGACGAAATGGCTGTCCAAGCAGCTGCTTTGTCTACCGAATTCCTGGGAGCCCTTAAGAGAATGCTGTACCAGTTGCGAAGAGATCCAGTAGTACAAAGGAACGAACAGGACGATGATGCTCTTAGCATACAGACTATAAAGGATATCTACGAGAGGATCAAGCAGGATCTAAAGAAATCACGCGAAGATGTGTTGCACCACCTTGCAATTCTCTATGAATTGCAAGGCTGGTCTGAAGTTCGAAATGAATTCCCGCCAGATAATCCAGAAAGCATTTCCGAACTGAGGACAGTTCTCTTCTTTCTTCCCCCGGCTCATTTTGTAGCAATGAGAGGCGATTGGTGTGTTTTGCATCGCATCCTGGATCGAGACGAGAATTTACGGTCGGCCACAGACCTGTTTGGTAGGACAGCCCTGCATTATGTGGCTCGGAGGAAAAAGGAAGAGGATGAGACGAGTTGCGAGAGCTTGGGCAAGGCGATTCAATTGCTCCTCAACAGCCTTGACAACAGAGACTATTGTGGGATGACGGCATTGCACGCTGCGGCAGAAACAGGAAATGCCGAGATAATCGGGCTACTCGTGCAACATGGTGCTGGTAAAGAAAAATTTTTCCAGAATAGGACGGCACTTCATATTGCAGTGGAGATGGGGCATGTGGAAGCGGTTCGGAAATTGACAGATCTCGGTGCCGACACAGGTATGAAGACCCTTCGTGGGAGGAATGCCTTGCACTTAGCAGTGCTGAGAGGCTACAGCGATGTGGTTATTGAGTTGCTTGGGAAGGTCGGCGCTGATGCGGTGGACGAATTGGGGAGGAAGGCACTTCATTTGGCGGCCGCGACCGGAAACAAGGCGATTATAGAATTGTTGCTCAATGACCCGCCAAGCAAAGCGGCTATCGATGCGAAGGATACAAAGGGATGGACGGCGCTGCACTGGGCGGTCAAGAACAGACGCACAGATGTGACAAGCGCACTGCTCGAAAATGGAGTGGCCGTGGACGCGACGGCCAATGGAGGAGTGACAGCGCTACAATTGGCAGCTGCAGCTGGGCATAAAAAGGAGGTGAGCTTACTGCTCGCCAAAGGAGCCGCCTTGGAGGCGACGGATGGCAGAGGCACGACAGCCCTAGATTATGCGGTCTACTTCGGGAATAAGGCGGTAGTCCGCGTGCTTCTCCAGCATAATGCCATTTTCGTGACGAATACGAACGGGATGCAGACACTGCATCGGGCTGTCCGGCTAGGGTACCGGGAAATCGTTTGCGGCGTGCTATACGCGCTCCTCCTCAAAAATAGGGCGGCAGTCGACGTGACAGATACGGGAAGGAGGGCGGCGCTGCACTGGGGGGAGAGAGGGGAGTTCTTGTATCAGGTGAGCGACATAGTACAAATGGTACTTAAGTTGCTGCAGAAGGCAGTGAAGCCGGGGACGCCGCCCGATTTGGCGGCTTTCGAGCGTAGGAGAGAAGCAGTGTACGTGGTGCTCTACACACTGCTTGGGAATGGAGGGGCCAACGCGGCAGATACAGAGACAGATACAAGCGGGAGGATAGTGCAACCCCAGGCAGCCGAGCCCGAGCTCACTCACCAGGCGGAATTCCTTGGAATAGTAAATAGTATTGAAGAGGTACTGAAGGAGAAGCAGGTGTAAGTTGCCTCAGCATGGATCTATTTTAATAGCGGAAACTAGAGGCGAGCACGAGTTTTGGGCGTGCTAGTGCAGTGGGAATGCTATAGGCCATATTACAAGTTGTGTTATAGGGAGCAGGGCCTATAGGTTATTACTTTAAAGTGCTAAAGGGCATTGGGTCTACTGGGTGTTGTGCTTGCAAGGCGTTTTATTCCTGGACATTGTGTCTGCTAGGTGATATACTTACAAGGCGTTTTATTTATGGATTCTCGTTCCTAGTGTCCTCGTTCTTAATATTCTCGTTTTTAATATTCTTATTCTTAAACATTTCTTATTTCTAGAATTTAAGTCTTATATATTTTACTTATTAAAAGAATTAAAAGAGTAAAGTTTTTTAATATATGTTCTGGACCAGTCACGAATTTATCCCATTCACGAATTAATACCCTCCCATTCACGAATGGCATACTTTAGCACGTATTCCTGAATGGCATATACCATTCGTGAATGGGAGGGCACTAGCCTCCCAATAAGGAATTAATAAGCTAGTGCCCTCCCATTCACGAATAGTATATGCCAGTCGGGAATAGCATCACTTTCAATTACAGTATACCGTACTTAGTTCATAACCCCGTAATAGCGGTAAAGCTTCCCTAATATTCTACATCTTCCACATTACTCGCCTGATTAATCCCTCCATCTCTCATCATTTTTTTGGTATTGTAGTATATCCTCAACGCTCTGAACAGTCATAACCTTAACAACTCACTCATAATGTCTTCACCTCAACCTTCAGCCGTGCTCTCTGTATTAGTTACTACTCCCACTGATATCTTCCCCCCTATCACTAAGGCTGCTTTTAATGCCTGGATCTCAACTGAAGGTTACGTCAATCGTGAGCGGCTTTCGTACATTAAATACATATACTTACAGATCTTCCTTGATAACCCTGATCTCAAAGGAATTGATCAAGCAGACTGTAAAGTCAAGTACGAGACTCTTCATAATTACGAACTGTATAATAACGGTTCTGGGAGGAAGCTTTACCGGTTACCTAACAAAAATCATACCGAATAACGTCTTATTATCTCTTCTAATAATACTTTTGAGGTACTTATCTCAATCCACTTGAAACTTGATTATCCTGGAAGAAACAAGTACTTTTATGGAGTTAACTAATAGTATTACAGTCTCAAGAGGGAGGAGTATTACTGGATTAAGGAATATTACCGAACTTGTATTCTCAGTGCAATAGTAAAAAACAAGACTCCCATAATCGCGATCGTCTTATAAGAGACGTTTGAACGGGTACAAATTAATCTTATTAATATACGGTATACACTATCCGGACAGTATACTTGGATCCTTCACGTTAAGGATCACTTCTCAAAGTACTCTCAATTATATACCTTAAAGAGTAAATATACTCTTCCAATTGCGGAATGTCTAGCGTTATGGATTATAGTATTTTATCCCATGAAAATCCTTCAATATAATAATAGCAAGGAATTTAAAAGTAAGTTATTAATTCCCTTAACGCGTTAATCGTTCACTCACGTACAGTTAGGTATTTGTTTACTCCTCCTCTGTCAGTATAGTATCAAGTTAATCAATAGCCGCTCACGAGCACCTAATATTCAAGGACTTGTTAAATAAGCTAATAGTATTATTGAAGACAAGGTTACTAAGTGGATAACTGATAATAGATCCCTATTATAGTATTTAGTACTCACTGAAATTGCGAATCAAATAAATGGTCAATTGCATACTGCCTTAAAGACTACTCCCTGGAATGTTATTTTTAGACAGAAGAAACTTATTAATTGGCTCACAGCACAAGAGAGGAGGGAAGCTAAAGGGGTTAAGGTCGAGGGAGGTGGATTTATCACGGAGGAAAGTCTATCCAGGGAACTGGAAGGGGAGGAGAACGAGGAGATACTTACCGGTTTTAGAGAAATCGGTGAGTTTCTCAACATTCAAGTGCCTGCTTCTGGAAATACTATTAGAGTACAGGAGAGTATCCCGGGACTTGCTAAGTAACCGAATCAGTCTATCTCGCCACCAAAACAGTTACAAACCACATCACGAACTTCTCGAGTAGTATCTCTTATTACAGAACCTGTAATATAATCTCCGAAAAAATCGTCTATACTATCACTATTACCACGATTTACTGAACAGTGTACGGAGCTTAACGAGTCTGAAATCGTTACGATTTTATCAAAACCCTTTGGGAACTTGTCCGAACTCGCAAAACAATACCCTACAGGACGCCCAATTGCTCAAGCATAACTTACACCTACGGGAATACACTTCCATAATCACGTGATCCCAACAGTTTACGTGATTCTCTTTTTTGAAACTATTACTATTACGGAACTTACTACACCAATCCCTGGAGACAATTTGGATTATAACGACCCCGATTGCAATATTATTAACCTTTCAAAACTCCTTAGAGGTCAGGTCTTCTATTGGCCGAAGTTCTTGGTATCACGTGACCTACTACCTGACTTTCAGGCTGATCTTCAAGCCTCTATCCAAGATTCTGATATTGAGATAGGTGATAGTTCTGAAGAAGATAAGGTTATTAAAAAGGCTCGTACGAATAATAACAAAGTACGGTAATAGATAGTTGACCGATATTCCAAAAGTCATGTGATTAAGCAGTTTACAATAGGGGATATTATAGTATTGAAACTGCCTCGTGGTACACGCACCTCAATTAATATAAAACGGGTATTCGGGAGAGTATTGGCTATACCGTACGCGTATAAGTACAAGATCCAGACTGAATGGGGAGTCATGGAACGGTTATTCCCTGTAAAGGAGCTTATAAGAGTAGTGAAGACAGTAGCGGATCAAATCGAGATTCACGGACCGAAAACGAAACTATCCCTTAAAAAGGTAACTGAGTATATTAGCTTGGCGAATCGAGTAATTATCTCTTGTAAGTATAAGGGAACATATATTACGAAATATTATAAGTACTTTAAGGAGGGTAAGAGATATTCCATTCACTGTTATAATTCAACTAAACACGATTGTGGGTTTCTAGCTAGCTTAGTACTTCGTACTGAACTTGCTATAAAGGATAATCCTATTAAAAAGAGAGGAACGAAGAGGCAAAGGGCTAATACTGCAGGGAAAGTAGTAGAGAAGTAACTAGATAAGATTCGTGACTAGTATATACTAATTGGGAATAGTCTCATTTTTCGCGTATTCGTGACAGGTATATCTCCTATTCGCGAACAGGAGATATACCAGCCAGGAATATCCATTACGGTAATCTATTCTTGGCTAACATATACTAACCGGGAATAGTAACGTATTCGTGAATGGGACGTATTCCTGGCTAGTATACTTCCCATTCACGAATAGTATATACCATTCAAGAATACGCACTAAGGTATACCATTCGCGAATGGGAGGTGCTATTCGTGAATGGGAGGGTTCGAATTCGTGAATGGGATAATTCGTGATTAGTCCAGAATATATATTTTAAATTTTTTATAAAATTAAAAGATAAAAAAACTTTAATATTATATTATAAATATAATAATATTAATTTTTTAAAAAAACTTTAAAAATTGATTTATTTAATTATTTAATTATATATTTAATTTTATATATATTTTAATAAAATAAATAATTTAATATAATAATTATAAAATAAAAAAAATTAAAATATAAATAAATTATTTAAAAAAGAAAAATAATAAAATAATAAAATATAAGTTTATATACTTGATTATTATATTTATATAATATTAAAATATATAATTATATATATTTTGAAATTTTTTATTATAATATATATAATTTTTAAATTATATTATTTAAAAAATTTAATTATATATATAATAATTAAATATATAAAAAATAAAATATTTAATTATACTTTTATTATATTAAATTTCTTTTTAAATAATTATATTTAAAGATTATTTAAATTAAATAAATAATTTTTATAAAAGTATATTAAAATCTTTTATTTATTTAAAAATTCTTATAAATATTATAAATATAAATATAAAAATTATATAAATTATATAATTTATTAAATAATTAATTAATATTATAATAATTCTTTTAAAAATAATCTTTAAATCAATTCTTTATTTCTTTTAATTATTTATAAACTTTTTCTTATTAGTTTATATTTAAAATATAAAATCTTATTAAACTTATAATATTAGATAACTTATAAAAATCTTCTTTATTAATATTCTTAAAATCGGGGGAGATTGGGAGTGTATTATAAAAGTGAACCTGATATTCCATTGACTGCAACGGGATACCTCCTTGGGAAGGCTCAGTGGGCTTGTCCATAGTGAGTCGCTGGGCTTTGATCAGATGTTATTGAAGAGGCGTTGTTAAGAAGGTCTTGAGGCTTTGGGGAAGTTGTTGAGAATTGGTGAAGGTCGGGCAAGAGAGCATATATCTGTCTGGAAAAGTTGCCAAAGACGTAATCCCAACTGGACTGAAAACGTGTTATAGTTTAGGGACGTCTCTACTATCGATAATATTAGAAGAAGGAAGCATTTGTAATTTTAAAATGAGAAACAGTATTCAATAGTGAACGTATTATCAAACTAATATATTTATAACTAAAAAGTATAAGAAATCAGAACCGTGTCCTAAAGGGTGTATTTACTAAACCTTCACGTATATACCTTAAAATTAGTATATTAAAAGAAATTAAAGTAAAATGGAAAGTTTAATGAATAAAATATAAGAGATGACTATTTATCCTTATATTAATCTAAAAAGTTATTTTAAAGTATTAAGTATTCTTAAAAAGAAAAGTCTAGATTTAATTTTATATTAATTTATCTTTAAATATAATTCTAATAATTAGTAAATTAATAAACTAGTAAATTGTTACGTGAAGCACTTCACATCACATGACTTATTATTATATAATCGTATTATAACTGTATTTAGTCGATTACAGGCCTCGTCTTCTCTTCTTTCCTCATCTCAATTATATTATATTTATAATAATCACATTTTGTATAATATAAATTAATAAAGTAGTAAATTAATAAATTAATAAATTAAAAGTTACTATTATTCCAGTCCCTTATTCCTTATTATTAAGAGGCCTGATTTCTTGACATTTTTGCCAAAACCCGCACTTTCTTATATACTATTTCACGACCTTGCTCGTTCTCGCTTCTCTAAGTACACGATACACGACTATTGCCCCTGCTTACTCCCCTATATTGCTCTTCACTTAAAAAGTATATTCTCAACCTCCCGCTCAGACCCTCCTACAAAATACCCAGCCACAACTCGTAAACAAGCTACAGGAGACGATATAGTTAGAGGCCGCGTAGCGGCCGATGACTGTGGCGATTGTCTAAGAACAAGAGCGTCCAGGAATGAGGATCCAGGAATAAAGCGGCCGACGATTATGGCGACTATCTAGGAACAAGAACGCCAGGAATGAGGACCCAGGAACAAGAGCGCCCAGGAACAAAACACCTCGTAAGCAGAACGCTCTGTAAGCAGAACGCCCTGTAAGCAAAGCGCCAGGAACAAAACGCCCCACAAGCACAACTCCCTTTAACACTTTAGGGTAATAACCTACAGGCCCTACTCCCTGTAACATAACCTGTAATGTGGCCTGTAGCATTCCCACTGCAACAGCACGCCCAGAACTCATCCTCGCCTCTGGTTTTCGTTGCATAACTTGATCTTCACCTAGATTTCTTTGACAGATGCAAGGAATTCCCTGGAAGTAAAATCTTGATTGTAAAACCCTATTCTGCCGGTAATTTAAGCTGAGACGAGCACAAGAGAGGCAAAACGTCGAATCTCGGTCGTCCAAAGAAGCGGCTGGATCGCATCCTGATACCCAGGTGAGGCTCTTCGCTTGGCGGACCTCGCAGTTTCTGGCGCGTCTTGAGGCCAAGGGAGGGTTCTCCGTCTTCGCGGCGAACTACTGGTAGCTATCCCAGGCAGCTCTCGAAGAAGCGGTGACGGGCTCTCAATAACCCTCTCTACGACCGTGGCCTCTGCGCACGGCATCATCTTGCTAGTCAGGTGTAAGAACTCGTGCCACCGAGTAGACGTCCACTTATACAAACGTAATAGCGCAGATTGCATCTGGGTTGGAAAGGCGGCGTCAAGCCCATAGGTGGTCCCGCAATATAGTAGAGGCTGGCCACCATTGTCCCAAACTGGGTTATGCTGAATTGTATGTAAGACGGCAATGTTCTTCCAGGTAATTACGCGGCCGAATCGACTAAGCGACGGGCCCCTTAGGAGTAACGTTATAGCCGATTACTTATCATTCTTATATTATCTGATATAATATCGTAATCATACCTTAGTCTAGTCTATAGGTTGTCCCGCGCTATAGTAGAGGATGGCCACCATTGTCCCAAACTGGGTTATACTAAATTGTATGTCAGACGGCAATGTTCTTCTAGGTGATTTAAGCCTGCCTGATGGTTTAGTATTTATAATCAAGTCAGCCCTAGTTGGTTTTGGAAAGAATTGTCACAAACTGCACAAATATAAAATACTTGAAACCTGCTCTTGAAAATATCGTTCTCTAGAGCAATAGATCAACTTAACTTTTACTTCCTACTTGGTTTTGATATCTCTATTTTACCTTTACAATATTCAAACTCAATTATCCTACTGTGCAAATATCCTCAAAACGTATGTGTAAGATAAAAGTATAACCTTGCAAATCGTCTCTTAATAACATTAACTTGATATTTTCTAACATTGAAAGCAGGCTATCAAGATGCATTTCACAAAGCTCGTTGCTCTCCTCTCGGCGTCTTTTACTATACCCGCCCTTGCGCTTGAGGCGTTCACGTACCCATGCACTAACTGCAAGTGTAACGGGGCCACTGTCGTCGACATTGGCCCCAACGAGCAGAGTGGTTGTGTGAATATCAACGTTGGTTATGGTCCTGCTGCCATAGGGTTGAGTGGATCTTCCCTTGATAAGTGCACCCTTTTCGATTCGGGCGACTGTTCGGGTACAAGCCAGAGTGTCGGAATTCACAGTGGCCAGACTTTTGGTTGCACTGGTACCCAGATTGGGAGCTTTGGCTCTATTTCGTGTGCGTCTGGCTAAGGAGCTTGTCCAAGGTGTTTTGATGTAGTAGGATCGAACAGGGTGTATGACTTGAATGGTCATGGTTGGGGGTATTCTATAATAGTTGAGGGGTTATGAGATAATTATATACCTTCCTTTAAATATATTATCTTATCTCTCACGATCAAAGAACCATTGGTTTAGGAACTAGAAGCGGGCACGAGTTTTGGGCGTGCTGGTGCAGTGGGAATGCTACAGGCCATATCACAGGTCATGTTACAGGGAGCAGGGCCTGGAGGTTATTACCTTAAAGTGCTAAAGGGCGTTGCGTTCGCTGGGTGTTGTGCTTACGGGGCGTTTTGTTCCTGGGTTCTCGTTCCTGGCGTTCTCGTTCCTGGACAGTCTCCACAGTCGTGAACTGCTGCGGGGCCTTTGACTGCGTTGTCTCCCTTATTTGCAAGTTGCGGGCCAGGCGTTTCGGGGGTGTTCTATGTGTGGGAGGGGTCCGTGCATTAAGTGAGGATATACTTTTAAGCGAGCGTAACGGGCGTGAATAATGGCCATGTATAATGGCCATGTTTCTTGTGTGAAGGGAAGCGAGAGTGAATAGAACATGATTAGCTTGGCTCTGGTTTCAGGGTGAGGAGCCGACGTCTGGCTATAACGTTGACGTTTCAGGCTAAGGATGCTAGGAGAGCATAAGACAATTCTCTCTCCTTGACTTCTCTTCCTCCTTAGCTTAGTATTCCCAAATACAACTGGATTCCTCTGAACTCTGTGCTTTTTCTACCTTTGCGGAGATCCTGCCGTCACAGTATTACTACCTAAAGTAAAGATTACAAATTCTTAAGATGCGGGGGTTTTGCCGGATTCATCAGCGAGCCTCGCATTACATAACTTTCTGGTCTGGAGAAAGCTTCTGCGGACACTTTAATTGGAGAGCCTCGTGTGACACATTGTGCGCGGTTTGATGGGAGCAATCGAGTGGTTGCTAACAGCGCGCAAAAACAGGGGTCGACATATTGTGGCTTTTGATTCGGTTCGCTCAATGGGATTCAGTTTTTCTTTGATCATATTTTAGATCAACGATCAGCAATGCTAGATCTTTGCGTCTTACGGCCTTACAACCCATATCTGGTATCTCTCGCAATCATTTACCGTAACGATCCAATTTTATCGTCGTCCTTGAGGTACAAGCGATCGTCAAAGCGACAGCGAAACCCAGAGCGCAGTGGCTTTATTTATCTAGAAGCCTACAGAGCACGATGGCGCCTACGAAACCTGGAGGAAGGCCTAAAATTGCTTGGACCAGTTCACGGAAGAGGAAGCTCGTCCGTCTCTATCTATTGACCAGCCTCAACATCCACGGAATCCAGCAGGCGCTGGTCGCAACTGACTTCACACCAAGGTGTGTTGCAAAAGTGCAGCCTAAGATACATCAAATTGATATTATTTGTAGTACTCGAAACATTCAGTCACAACTCGGCGACTTATTACCAAATCTTTCGACACAATGGCGTCAATATCGCCCCACTGAAACAAATCAAATGAAGAACAGATTCGTCCAGATCAGGCATGCTAAGGCGAACCAAGTCTCGAAGTATTCTCGTCGTCGGGCCCGATTTGCGGTCGATTTAGAAGTGGTGGACAAAGGCAAAACCAAGGCAATACATTCACGAACAACTCCTTACTACGATCCCTGCCGCCATTATAACGAAAACTTACCGCCTGGAGTCCCGTCTCATTTTTTGCTACCACAATCCGGTGCATGGTACTTGCCACAGTCTTTACCAATGCAACGCCAGCATAAATTACCTGAAGCTCTCAATGACTGCCGCTTTAGTGATAAAGAAGTGGTGATAGACTGGCCAGGGCCAATCTTGCCCGATATTCCAGATGGCTCTCGCTTTAATAACCTGGACGCATATCTAGCAATACCCTCCTTAGCTGCAGACGCAGCTATCCCGGGCCCAGCCAATGCCGGTGAAGCTGTACCCACACCAGATGAACTCTTGGAGCCACAACTTCGAGCTTCTGGTACTAGCCGGGCTTCAGGATCCGATACGGCTAGTACCCGGATTCGCGGGGTGAAGCGAACTCGATCCCAATTGAGCAGCATTCGTAGCATTCTCACTATGCGAAGCATAGGATCTCAACCTCGAGTGACGTTCCATTATCTCGCCAAGAGTACCTTTCTTGGGATGAGTTGGTGGACGAATCGATGTTTCCTCCGACTTCGACACAGCATCCTCAAACATCTCTGCAACGCAGGTCATGCTGTGAGTTTTTCGAGAAGGATACATTCAAGCGTACATTGTGTAATATCTGCGGCTTCTCAGAGATGCACCAACTAGCACGGTGTTCGCTGAGCGACGATAGTGGATTAATAGATTCTTCCCTACTGGACCGGTTCGGAAATACGCCGTTACATCACGCGGCTGCTGCCGGTAATACTGTTCGTGTCCTTCAGCTGATCTCTTCCGCTGGCATTGTCCAGGCTAGAAATACTTCAGGCGAAACTTGTTTACATGTACTTCGTCTGAAAGGAGATGTTTTCCCAGAATATCTTGAGATTCTCAGGAAGGCTTCGAGTTTTGGGTTTCAATTCTCAGTCCGTGACTACTATGGCACAACAGCAGCCGACAAACTTGATGAACTGGGGAAAGGATTGGAGATTGGTTCATCTAGAATGATGGAGGCCACTGAAATCCTGTTTCCCTCTGATGTGGAAGATGTTCCAATTCCTACCAGTCCTTTGCATGCACCAGTCTCTTGGGTGTCCCCAGGAAGACACATCTTCACACGAAAGGAGCGGAAGGAACAAGGGGTTGGCCTGAATCGAATCAAGAATAAGCTTGGATATTCCAAGCCAAGCCGGGCTAAGGAGGTTAACCCCAAGTACGAACTCGATTCCAATGGTGATACAAAGTTGATTGCAACCCTTAAGAGCTGGTCACAGAGGCCTAAGCCTCAAGCTCAGCTTGAAGATCTCATCCGTGAGTCCGATATTCATATGCGAGATCTACGGGGATATACAGCCTTAGCCATCGCTGCTCGTCAAGGCTCGAGAGAAGCTACCTCACTCCTGTTGCAACAGGGTGCGAATCCAAATACTCGAAGTAATCAGAAAACCGGTGTGGTTGCACACGCTACAGTAGCCTTAGGACAGGCACAGAAAGAGGGGAAAGACCTCCTTTATGCTCGAATACTATCTTGTTTGACACTTTTGATCGATTATGGTGGGAAGGCCGTCGTTGATGCATATGACGAATATGCCCTGCCAGACCGAACTCCAAACAAGGGTAAACAACTTTTCGGTAGAACGCTCTCCATTCGCAGGCCGAGCACTCAACGTCGCATAGCAGTGGACGAATTCTTCGGGTGTAGCGACGACTTGCCGCTTCAGCCTCACAGCGACCGCATACCAACCCCAGAGCTGGCTGACACACAGTTGTCAGAAATGCCAGCACTAGAGCCAATTCAACCAGAACTTGAGGACCATAATCATTCTGCTGAAGTGTGCCCACTCCCGTTATTGCCAGTGCCATTTCTATTTGCAATGTCCGAGTTGCGAGATGAGAGACAGAGAAACAGCGCATCACCACTGGATACTCTTACTGAAGAGTGCCCGCTCCCGTTATCACCTCTACCACATCTGTTTGCAATGTCCGAGCTGCGAGCTGATAGCCATCATCGGCCAAAAAAACTAAAACTGGATTCTGGGTCTGATTTTACTTCGATGCACAACCACGAAATCCTTAGGCCTTTCCCATCACCATTAATAGCGGCATCGCAGCAATCAGGAGACCCAAAAAAGAACTGCGAATGTTTATCAAATTGCACTTCGATTGAAACAAGAACCTCCGAACATACAGAAAACTTTTCCTGGAGAAACGACTCGCAGCCTGACCAGATTGCTGAGATTGGCAGTTCCGGATATGGGAAGCAGATGAGTGGGCTAGAGAAAGGGAAGGCAATTGAGCTTGAAGCCAACCAGAGAATCAAGTTCGAGGAGAGGAAACGACGGAGGAGGGGGGTTAGACTAATGGTTGGAAGGAGGAAGATTCTCCTTTACGATAATTAATATCAGAGACCAAAGAAGTAGGAAAATAATTGAATAATTTGGGAGTGTCATAAACTAAATTGCTCCTGAACTTTTCGTTCTTTTATGTGATCCTAGATTCCCAACTGGGAAATCGCAAGATCTCGCCAATGCAAAACTTGCTCGAAGCTGTTTTGCTGGCCACAAACAGACGTCGAGAATCCTTAAACAATGACGCAACCTGCTCCTGGTAGTTCTAGGTTCTTGATTGGACTACATATTTCTCGAAAAAGCTTTTCTCGCGTTAGTAAACCGGTGACGCTTCCACCAAATTCTGTCCAGTAGGTCTAGAACGGATACACGTCGAACCTAAACCTACCACTAAGAGAGACAGGAAAGTTAAGGTTTTTCCCGCAAGATCATACTTAAGTCTAGGGCTGGGAGGAAGATAAAACTTTCAGCAGTTCTTCGATGACGAGCTTATGAATAATCTGGGTGCAGGTTTAGATGTTAATGTGCAGATCTCTTTATCCGAAGACTTTGTTTGTTGTTATCTGACCTCGAAGAAGTCTACTGTCTCTTTGAGGCCTCATCTCAACACATCGTTATATCCCAAGAGACTGAGGTCACTCTGTCAGTTGGGCAAATCACATGACTTAGGCCCTTCTGGGACCAGGGTCCCAGGGCCTATATATAGAGCTTGCACCCCCCCTCTTAGACCTGCAATCGAGTCCATTTTTCGCAACTGACATAACAGTTGCAGTTACAGGGGTGCAATACACATGAGGTGAAACTTGAAAAGTGAGTATATTGTAATGTCTGAAGAAGTTGTCTAAGGAGCAAAGTGGGCGACTGTTCGGGGAGCTTATATCCCACGGGAACAGCCTAATCCCCATTGGGAACGGCTAATACTAAAGGAGAGGGCACGTGATATCCAACTGATAGACCCCCCCAGGTTTTGCCCTAAAAGGCAAGACCTGGAACCTAAAAAATCGTTCCCAACTGAATAACCTCGTTTAGTTCCATATTTTGAGTAGTATATAAATCCACTACTTTTTCGAAAATAACTAAAAATCAAGGTAAAATGCCGAACTGGAAGAATTATAAATAGGGATCCGTGAGTATAACTATTCGGGCATTTCAGTTCCTTTAGAATCATGGGAATTCACGGACTTTCAGGAAACCGGAATTATCCAAAGTAGTATCTGTAAGGATCCAGGAGTATTATAAATCGAGTCTATATAAAGGATTAATAATAAAAATAGATATAATAATGAAAGAATACTATACGGAGTGATTATAATAGTGAAATTCGTTAAACTATATAATAGAAATTAATAAAATAAGTGAAAGTGATAAGACCTATTATTCCAAGTCCTCGGACTCAGAACTTAAAGTCTCGTGACCCCCCAGATCAGGTGAGATCAGGTATTTAATATCGATTATATTAATTATCTTAATGAAATTATTATACTTTTGAATAGTAAATGATTTTATTAGTCTGTCAGTGATCATTTCGGATATAGACTTCTATTTAATATAGATATTCCCTTAATTAATCTTCTAATATATCCATAACTATTAAATATCAATATACTTGAGTTTAGTAATGAGTTTAAGGGAGTCCTTAATCAGGAGCCCAATTATCTAAAGATTATTATATAATATAATAAGGTTCTGATTAATATTAAGGTTAATATTATCGAAGAATCGTCCCTACTAGAGGATCCATGATATCAGGTAAGTAATAGTGAGCAATTCAGTCTTGATGATTAATATAGTAACAGTCGATTGGAAACGGCTTAACCAGTCGAATATACTATCGAATAGTTTAAGGACTATACCTTCGATATTCCGGCAATTTCGTATATTATTAACGAAAGCGGTATTACTAGTTACTATAAAGGCAGGCTCTGTAGAAGGGCCTTCAGGGTCGTTAGTAGTACTGAACACGGGAGCGGGGATGGCAGTCCCACTATATTCCAGTATAAGGTATTTAGTATCTTCTAGATAATTGATATAATAGTAACCGGTTACCAGGTATTATAGGCTAGGGTTCTTGAGGTTCTGGACTAGTATTTTTATACAGAAAGTAATATCCGGGTATATAATCGATATAGGATATATTAGGGAGCCGATAAACTGAGAATACTAAAGGATCTATTCTATTATAGTATTACTAGTATAGGAATTAGGAGAAGGTACTATTATAGGAGTCTTGGACCTATAGACTAATAAACCAGGATATTAGAATCGATTATAGAACTTTATAATATAGATATCTTGGTATAATTATATTTTATAGGCCTTTCAGTCACGGATTACTCGAATATTCAAAAATTATTTTAATTTATCTATTTTATATATTTTAAATACTTTAAGGAATTCTATTCGGAACTTGTTATAGAATAATCGATTTGAAGAATAGTAAAGGATTATAATATTATTAATATAAAAGAAAATAATTAATTTATTATTTATAAATAGATAAAGGTAATCGGGAATAGGAGAAAGGCGTAACTTATAAAAGTATTTGTATATAAGATTATATTATAATAATAAAGACTTGAATAGACTATATAAAATATAGATTAGTTATAGATAATAATCGAGTATATAGAATCTATCGGGATAGTATATATATATATCCTTATTCAAGAAGGTATTATAAAAGATATTTATAGTATTAAACTATTAGATATCCAGGTCAAAATAAACTATAATAATTATAAGTACTCTAAATACTCTTATAATAAATATAGTCGTGTATATATCTTATAAGTGATTTCTCTAAAAGTCTTCACGGATTATAAGTTTAGTCTTATACCTTATAAGAAAACTGTCTTTATTTCCTTTATAAATAAAAATCTATATTAGAGAAAGAATAAAGGAAATTATATTTGAAATCAATACTGTTTTGAAAATACCTTTATTCTAAAGAGTCTCGTATTTAACTTTTTATTCTTATTTAAATCGAGTTTTATATAAATAATTATCTAGTTTATAGTATTTCTTTAGTGAAATAGATAGGTCACGAATTTATAATTTTGGTTTCTTATATATTATTTCTACTAAAAATAATATATAATACTTTGAGATTAATTCTTTTATAAAGTCCCAAAATAATAGTTTAATTATAAAAGCTATTTTATAATTATACTTCCTTTTAATAATATTTAAAGATATAATATCTCTATTAATTCCTTTATATACTTCCTGTTCAAGTAAAACAAATTTATAAAATGACTTAATAGATAATAATTTTAAGGTTATTAGAAATTAATCTTGAGAAGAATTATATAAACTTAAGGAATTATTTAATATAATCGATTTTGGATTTAGTATTAAATTTATTTTAATAATTAATAAATCTAATTAACTAGTTATTATTACTAGTAATAAAGAGATTTCAAATAAACTCTTTATAGATTAATTTAATAATATAATAGTTAAAGATTATTCAAAATCAGAGATCTTTCTAGATATAGAAAATAATATTATTAATATTTTCGAATTAGAGATATTATTTATTATAATTATATTATTATAAAATTTAAGAGTTATCTCGAATAAGTATAAAGATAATAATATCTTCTAATTATTAATAATCTCTTTAATATTAGAAATAAGAATTTCAAGAATCTGGATTATATTAATTAGTATTTTAAATTAATTATCTTGAGAGTTATATTATTTTATAATATTAAAGATAATATTACAAATTAATATAATTATTTTTAATTTGAATATTTAGATCTTATAGATATTACTTCTATTATATTTAATATAATATCTAATATATATATAATAATTCAAATACTATTTGTATTTCGGAGTATTTTTAATAAAAGAATAGATTTAATAATTATATAAAATAAAATAATTTAGACTAGATTTGGGAATTTAATTATTCAGATACTATTTAATAAAATTAATAGATATGAGTTAATTAAAAGAATATATAAGAGATCTATTAAATAAATAAATAATTATAGAATATATTTCAGACTATAAAATCTTAAAGAGATTTATTAATATTCTTATATTATAATTATAATCTATAATTATTCTTTCAAATCTCTTAGTATTTCTATTTTGAATTTATATATATAATAATAAGTTTTCTATAATTAAATTATATTTAATTTTAAATTTGTTAAAATACTAAATAATTATTTTACTATTCCTATAAAATATCTATATTTTAAGTTTATAATATCTTTTAATATATTTTAGTATATATTTAAAATAAGAAAGAAAATATTATTTCCTTATATCTAATAGGTAATATATAAAGTTATCGCATGTCAGACGTTCACTACACTCACGTGTTGAGTTCATGTAAATAGTCGCTAAGCTCTATTCCTATATCCTTAATATTTATTTCCTTTTCTTCTATTCTTTTAAGTAATCAAGTCAATATAACTCAATACTCACCAAAATATCCCTATACTCTATTCTTATAATATATAATAGTTATAAGCCCGGCCTATAATTATTAAACTTCCATTAAGTACGAAATAGAGTATAACGGATTCTATATCAAAACTCTTCGACTTTCCCATCCTTATTTCAGTCCTCTATCGATAGTTCTATTAATGACTTTAATAGACCCACGAGCATTCCACTCACTATAATAGAACTCAAGAATATATAACTAAAAGAGTATATCTTATATATCAAATAGTGGCCTTAAATTGAATAGAAAGCTCGAGATAATAAAGTATAGAATATTATTAACCCTGACAGTCCAGATATTCCTATATTTAATATATCTCTATTAGTATCTCTGTTAATAATTACCGAGTTTATAAAATGAATAACTGAAATTCGAATAATTATTTACAAGAAGATAATAAATATATGGGAATCCGAAAATCAAGTAAATATAAGGAATATTATTATTAAACCAAAGTCTCTATAATTAGTAATATTCGAGAACATGAAAATAGAATATATTACTTTCCTTTAAGACTATACTATTATGAATAATATCTATAAAACACATTCGGAATTATAAAATAGATTCCTCTTCTAGTTTACTAAAACCGTTAATTCAGATATATAGATTACTATAATCGTTATTCTATAGACTCGAACGAGTATTCTAATAGAAAGATTATTTATACTATTCTCTCCCGGGACTTTTACTCTAGTTCAAATTCACGGATCTATTCAGGAGATCTTATACTTATTCAGATACTAATATACTCTATCGAGTATAATAATCGAGATGATTATATATGAAACTTATAAGAAAGTACTAGCTAATAATACTAAAGGAATAATAAATTAGAAATATTAGTATTCCGAGTGATATTTAGTATACGAGAATGTCAAGTTCTATATTATTCCTGAAATTTATAGATTCTCTGTTATTAAGGACTTCCTCGAGTATATCAGCCTCAAAATATAATTATATTAGGGAGTAGATGAGTTCTTGACCTTCTTTAGGAATAATGAACTTGGACTTTCTATACTCATATTCGATTAGTATAGAATACTATTCTCGCATATAGTCTATAAATACTCGAGAGCGAAGCTAGGATCCGGTCTCCCGGTATTCGTTATGTTCGGAGAATACTAAGACATTTCTCCTGAATACTAGTCTGAAAAGGGGAAAGGAAGGAGGTCTGAGAGCAAGTCACGGGATAAATACCGAGTATATATATATAATCTGTACGGAAAGGATTATTATATCTGGTTATTTATTAATTATATTAAGATGGAATTTGCTATTACTAGATTAAGTACTTATTCTATATTCAAGTCCAAGTTCTCGGAGGAATACTATTCCGAAATTAGGAAGTAGCTATTCTCGCCGAAATTCGAAGAACTCTATAATAAGCTCGAGTAGAAGTATAGAATCAAGATTAAAAATAAGTCTGTAACTGGTAGTATTACGAGTTCGGACAAGATAGTGAAACTATTAGGAGGGAAGCTCGTGTGTATAATATTAAATCCCGAACTCTTTTCGGGAATACTTATCGCTTCTATACTGGAGTTCTCAAAGTATCCACTATTAGAGAGTATAGTGTTTAATAATTATAATACTATTTACTTAGTGAATAATATTCGAAAACTCGACAAGGGGATGTATATCTCTTTACTACCGGAATTAATAATTAAATCGGGAATTTAGAATATTTTAGTAATTAGTTATACCACTTGTATAATTAAAGGAATTTTAAATAATAAAGATGATAAAAGAGATCTCGTTTTGAGAAACGTGATAGTAATTAAAGGGTTTATTATTAATATCATTTCTGAAACTCTTTTGAGAGAAATAGGAGTATAGTATTATAAATATGATAAAACTTTAAGATTGAGTATTAAATATAATAATACTATATTATTAAAGATAATACGAGTTCTTAATATTATATTCCTTGAATATAAGCCTCTATTAACCTATTCAAATACTTCCTCTATAATCCTCACTAATACAAGTATATTTATATATCTGATATTCAAATGAAAAATTAAGGAATCTTTCAGGAGGAGTAAGTATTACCTTCAGTTATAAAGTAATATAAAAGAGAAGTAATATATACAAGTAAAGCATTTAGGTCCCCAAATACTCCAAAAGCTCATATACTATATAAGGAATATTATTATCATTAGTCCAAGTAGAGTAATATACAAGTATTATACTCTAGTATATATTAAGTAAATAATTTTATAATAAATAATTGAAAGGAGATCTCTAAGATCCTTTTAGAGGATTATTTGGAATTTATTCAATTATCTAATTGTGTATAATAATTCAAACTGGATACTTGTAATTAAAGACAAATTTAGTAAAAAGCTTTTTATATTCTTACTCTCGAGTAAAGAGAGAATATAGGTCTTTGAGACTATATGAACTTTCAAGTATTAAATAAAGTAATAATATAACCTCTTTATATATAAAATGAAATATAATTAAGAAAAAGTAATTATTATTATATAAGGGAATATTATCTATAAGTTCTAGTATATAGAAAAGAGTATTAAACTCGAGTTCTCCCTATTCTATATTCACGAATCTAATAGTGAATCCGAGTAAACAGGATAGGAAGTGATTAATAAAGTACTTGTAATGAGATTTTTAATAAAGTTTCCTGAAAACTTATAACCGGAGACAATACTCGCAATAGTTTATTTATATAATATAAACTTATTATACTTATATGAGTGGAGTTTACTAAATGAAGTGTTTGATTCGTGATTTTATAACTATTTCAGATAGTATAATCTGATATTCATTACACGGATTACAGTTGACTTTAGGCCTAATTGGAACGGGATTTATATATATAATACTCGAGTATATCTAATAGTTAAGGAACGAGAAGTAAATCAAATACGGAGAGTGTTTAAGGTTAAAGCACGCGGACATATCGGTTATTTAATTAGATATTATATATCTAATATTTACTATATATAAATGCCCGTACTCGATAAGATTATTATTACCAGGAATGTGATTTTTGATAAGAATATCCTATACTCTTCAAGTACTTAAGAGTAATTGACTAGTTAGTCAATTATAAATATCCGGAATATAATAGAACTAATAAAGGAAAAGGAGATCCGGAATACTAGATTAATACTCGAAAATATGAATTTATAGAATACTAAACTATTAGAATAAAATAATTAAAAGTCTGAAACTCTAGAGGGTACTAATATATTAGATATTTAAAATAAATAAGATAAATTCCCGAATATCTTAAAGGAGTATAACTCGGGAATAGAATAAGAATTTATATCTGGAATAGAAGGATTTATAATTTCTAAAAATATTCCGGAATCCGAAATACTAGTTAAATAGAATATAGAAGATAAAAATAAAAATATTAAATAATTTAATATTATTAGTAAAAGTATAATAGAATATTTATTAGAAAAGAATCGAGTATAGAATTCCCCGATTAGGAATATTTTAAAATAGATTTTAATAAATACTAATTAAAATAATTAAGAATTAATAAATAGGAAATCAGAAACTCGAATTCGAGTAGATAAGGAATTAATTACAAAATCGAAAAGGAAATATATTAAGAAATTATTATTAAAAACTTGTAATAAGTATTTCGGAATATATAATCGAAATAAGAAGTCTAATGGAAATTCCGATAAAGTAGGAAATAATAATATAGAAATTATATTAATCTCCCTATTAGAAATAATAAACGGTTCAAGTAATATTGACTATTCTCAAACTTTTATAAATAGCTTCTGGCCTGATTATTTAGAAGAGTTTAAAGGAATAAATAACTATATAATAGTATATACTATTATAATTATATCAGTTTTATAAAAGACTCACCTGAAACTCTTTATTAATAGGGACAAAATAACTCGATATATTTATCAAAACAAGCTTTTACTAAAATCTAATTAATAGAAAGAACTTGAAAATCACATATTTGGAATAGAGTTCAGAATAGACTATATACTCGAATTGAATAATCTAAAAGTAAGAAAGTACTAGCGAGTAGTATCGAGTATTCTAATTGAATAGGAAATAATCCCGTTATTCCTGAAATGGGTATTTACTTATAAGACTAATACTAACGGTTATTTAATGAAGTGCCGGTCATGTATTATAGTATATAATAATTTATAAAAAGAGTTTATAATCCTATTAATATATATAATCACATTTATAATACACTCATTCCGTATTGACTATATTATAATAGTATACTTCGATCTCGAAATAAAACAATTCGATATAATAAATGCGTTTATTAACACTATCAGAAACTCGGAGAGACTATCAGTTCTATATAAATTATTACTAGAATTCGAAAAATCTGAATATATAATAGAAGTCAATCGTGTTCTTTACGGATTACGGGACTCCCCTACTCTGTGGTATAATAATTAGACTGGAATGTTTAAGAGTATAGAATTATTAACCCTAAAAGAAAAAGCGTGTATTTTCGTAAATACTTAATATAAGGTCTTTATACTCTTTTACATTAATGATATTCAAGTATTCTATTATAAGGATAATGAGTTCCATATAAACAAAGTCATTAAGGTAATAAAGGAGGCATATAAGCTTTGTAATATAGGAGATATGGAATGGTTTTTAGAAGTATAGGTAATAAGAGACCGGACTATTCAAAAAATATAATTAGTTTATAATATTTATATTAAGAAAATTATAAAGAAATTCGGATTAATTAATGGAAAGTGCTCGAGTATACTATTACTAAATCTCGAGTTCACGAAGTATAATAGTCAAGTTCCGAAATATTAAGTTAAGGAATATTAGGAGAAGATTAGTTTAATACTCTATATTACTATTATAATATAACCAGATATAGTATTTGTAACTTTATTATTCTTTTAATTCCTCACGAATCCCGGTCCAGAGCACTTAACGGCTATTAACTGGATTATTAAATATTTATTCGGAACTCGATTCCTAGTAATTTAGTATAATATCGAGTATAGAGAAGTTCAGTTTCAAATCGCCTTTAATATCTCCTTTACTAATAATACGGATATAAGATACTCGTTTTAAGAGTATACCATTTCACTATTCGGAGAATTAATTATATAAAGAGTAACTCATCAGATAACTATTATAATATCTTTAACTGAGACTGAAATACTCGAAGTATCCTTTATTATAAAAGAGTTAATAGTACTCAAATGACTTTTCAGAGACTTATATTTGGATCTTAGTGAACTTTGAATTATATTCTATAATAATTAATAGACAATTCGATTAATTATCGAGAGTAATAAACGGATTACTACAAAACTCCGTTATATAAATATCCAAAATATATAAGTAAGATAAGAGTATTAAAAAGGAACATTCGAAGTTATATATTTATTAATAAATAATATACTAATTAATAGATTAACGAAGAATCTACTATAATATAAATTCGAGTATTTCAGAGTTTTATTCAATTTTCAAGATATTCGAGAAATACTCGAAAAGATTAAATAATCGAGAAGTTTATTTCTTTTATTATTTCATTTATATTACCGAAAAATTAAATAAAAAAGGAATTTCGAGATAGTAAATTAATTCTATTTCGAGTATTCTAATAATATAAATGAATAATATTTCCAAGTTAGTATATTCAGAATTCCGAAATTCTATAATTCCTTAATAATATTAAAAAACGAGTCTATAATTATATAGATTATAGTTTTGAGTCAATTTAAATTCTCGGACAAAATTGTAATCTGAGTAATAAGACTATTATTACGGATACTAGAGTTATAAGTGTATTCCATTCCATTACTCTCAAATACTCCTTTGTCTTTATCTTATACTATATTCTCCGAATTGTCTAAATTATTTGATTTATTCAATTCATTTAAAAGTACTCGTATAGTAATTCGAAGTTTCTTTAACTCTTACGAGTATATATTAATTATACCAAAAACTCAAAGGAATTTTAAGGAAAACTTACCTTTAAATTACTATTACTCTTCTTCTCCTTCCGGTAAAGTCTTATTATTTTTTGAGTAATTTTCAAGATAGATTTTAGTATAGGAATACAGGAGTCACTAGTCGAATACGTGTAATAGCGATACTCGTAACTTATAAGTATATTATTATAATAGTTTCTGTTTGAAGTTCCTCGGAGAATAGCACGGATATAGCGAAGGTAGGGATTATTATGTGCAGGACCTTAAAACGTGTTAATATCTATAAGGAATATAGGGAATAATTATGGAAAATTTACTTTTTATATATAAAGGAATACCGGGAGTATAATTCCTTTGAACTTCAGGAGTTTCTAGAGATAAAATAGGAGATATAAATAGAACGGGTATTACGGATCTTCTGGCCTTTAGATAATAATTAGTTCTGAATATTGAAAATACTAAGAAAAAACACGATTTTGGATTTACTTGGTGACTTATACGAATTCTAGATATATTTTCAGTATACTTGAGACTTATAGTATTACAGTAATCTATATTATCTAATAATTATTTGGATAGAAGACTTTTGGATAATTCTTTTTTGAAATGAAAGGAGTATAAGACGAGAGTTATAATGACTTTACTAGAGACCTGAGGAATGTTTAGTAGGAATAATGAGTAGTTTATATAGTGATTAAGAAGTCATGATAATCCAGGATAAGTATTCTGCACTAAGTCTATCCGAGCGAGGAGCCATACTGCAAGACCTTGTTCGGCTTATCCCGCACTTCACTTAAGAATTGCGCAATCACTGATTGGCGAGCACCGCGCCTGAGAGGTGTGTCGCACGCCAGATGCTCGCTGCACTCACATACTGAGTTCACGTAAGTAGCCGCTAAACTCTGTTCCTATATCCTTAATACTCGTTTCCCTTTCTTCTATTCTTTTAAGTAGTCAAGTTAATATAACTCAATACTCACCAAAACATCCCTATACTCTACTCTTATAACGTGTAATAAAAGTATATATAACTTATAAAATAAATAAAGTAAAGTATATAATTTTTATTATCTAATCTGTTATTTATATTAATTAGATTCCAGTATAATTTCCAGAATAGTATAGGATAATAGAATATAGAATAATAGTAAAATATACTTTTAATATTATTAAAATAGTATTCTTTGTATTTTGAATTTAATAATAAAGATATTATGATTTTAATATCTTAATAGATAGTTTTAAGCTTTTTTAGAGTTTCAGGATATAAATAACTTATAATTTCATATTACTAGTCTAATATACTCTCCTTAATAGGCCTGGAAGTATATGAGAAGTGGGCCTTGAAATTGACTAGTAATATTATAAAGGAATCCTCCGATTTTAATTACTCTAAAACTGAATTTTTAATATACTCGAGAATCTACTATTCAAATTACACGAGTATATCTGTCTAGTAATAATAATTCTCTTAATTATTCTTTTATATTAGAATATTCGAATAGTTATTCTAGAAGATCTCTTATTAATTCAGGAATTTGAAAGATATTATAGATATATAGAATAATAGAATATATATTATATTCCAGAATATAATAATTCTATTATTCGGGAATCCTTTAGTCTAAATAGTAATATTTATTATTTTGTATAATTTAATAGATACTATAATATTATTAGTAAAAATAGTATTTTCCTCATCTTTTCGGGAAGGCCGAAATAAGTCGGGATTAAAGTATAATCTAGTATTCCCGATATTATAAATAGAATCTGAATCCAAAATAATACTATTTCCAAGGGAATAGTTAAGTCCTATCGAGATCTCAGGATTATTAAAGGCATTAAAGACTCCTATCCTGATTGGCCGAATCGAGATACTATAAACTATTATATTAGTTATCGGATTCTTTTCTCCCTATTTCTTATTCCCAGTTAATTTCGAGATTCCAGGTAGTTTTATAATAACAGGATTTGGTATTATCGAATTTCGTATCTATTCCTAAAGATATCAAATCGCGAATAGTCATTTATCAAAGAGTCTTATAGCCGTGATAGCTTTATTAATCTTTTTCTATAATACAGGATTAGATTACTATTCGACTAGTTGATATTCCGGAATCAGGTAATTACAAGTGGTATATTAATAGACTTTATTATATAGACACTTCTTTGTAATAGGGTTCCTATTCGAATTCACTCCTTGGAAGGAGGCCGTGAATACTCTATAGCGGGCCGACAAGGACTGTCTAGATACTCAAAGGTATATTAACTCTCTTAATTCCTGAACTATATCTCGGAACTTGGATTTTCGTAAGTCCTCCTTCATAAAGCGGAGTAGCTAGCAGTTCCAGTTATATGAGAAACTGGAATCGATATTAACTATCGCGATAATAAGAGTATAATGGGTATATAGTCCCTGAATTTCGGATAGCTTATACTCGACTACTTTATTATAAGCCGATTCGAGCTCTGATAACTATATTATAATCACTATTCTATATTTTAGTTATTGAATTACACATTACCAGACCCTGGTAATCTCGTTTTAGTATACCTTATCTAAAGGGATAAAGTATTATTTAAGCTTTTCGAGTATTTCTTATATAGTATTATATTCTCGGATATATTACAGATTCCTATAACTAATTATTTACTAAACTTTAACTCGGAATTCATTTATAGTCTTGATCTTCGAATTATAGGTCTTGAATTTGTGAAAATAGATATTCTAAAATATTTATAAATGGTTTTATTCTAATAAATTAAGGGAAGTAAAAGTAATAATCTCCGGTTTATCTGAAGACGGGGTATTATTCAGGGTATTAGTCTATATAGAATTGGATATAGTAATTGTCTTAATAATTATAGGTATCGGTTTAATGGATTCCTCGAGTATTTTCAGGTTAACTAGAGGAATGGACAGATTAATAAAGTCCTAAAGGTCTCCTGTCACTATCCGGATTACCTTAATCTATAGTAACTAATCTTTCTCCTCCTCTAGTATAATAGGAGTAATAGTGATTACTTTTGAAGATATAATTGTAATTATAGTAATTTTAATAAATATTAATAATACACGAAGCTTGTTTGATAGTCTAGTCATTCAAGGGGATCTATCTATACGGAAATAAGATATAGGAACTATTTTCGATTCGAAATAAGTCTATTCGAAGGCGAATAATAGTATAGTTGTGACGGCACGCGTCACATGCTTGCCGCACTACTGGTTTCAGGCTGAGGATCCGATGTCTGGCGATGCGACAACGTCTCAAGCTAAGGGAGCAGGTCTCAGGCTTACAGCTTAAGAACTTCTCTTCCTTCGACCTTCTCTTCTCTCCTTAGCTTTAAGTTTTAGTTA